>JAQGAP010000206.1:0-51765 GCA_034697805.1 Orchesella bifasciata
ACTCCTCCTCCATACTACGTTCAAACATAAATCTTTGTTCAATAAAAAGGGGAAAGAGTAGTCCAATTATGCGACAAGTTTAACCCATACTCATTACATGAGGGATCACGTTCAGATTTAAATGATTTGATGGATTGAGTAAGCAGTAAAATCCAAGGCACACGCCGTCACATCCTTTTAGCATTATGTAAAGTATGCGACTTTCACTGTTTTCACTCTTTTCTCCACCACTCTTTCTGTTGCAATTGCATACTCTTTTCTCAAACTGAACTCGGCCGTAGACATCAATTCCCTACCATACGCTTACCACCCACATAGTGAATGCCTCGTCGTTGTTCCCTCATTGAGAGAGCCACATAGCATGAGCTGGATAAACAACAGCGGCAAGAGAAACCTTTCGTGAGCACATCACATTGATCCATAATCATATAATTCTTTTACCACAAATACACATCGATCTGAAAGGAAAGCATCAATATCCCTAAAAGAAAGCATCAATTATTTTTTGGCTTGACGCAGCTAGTCTTGTATTGATTCATTTTAATAATATTACATTCTTTCAAGACACCTGATACTTCTTACCCCATTTGGCTTCGGGTTATCGTCACAGTTGACATTTATTTCTTCCAAAATTTCTTAGAAAGCTTTCTCAAATTGATTGTAGTATGGCAGTCAGTGAAAGCACTCTAAAACATCATGTTCACCATTCTGTGTTTTTTATCACATTTTACGTCGAGTGAAAGTTGTTATCTCCGGTGCTAGTCTGAAGACGAGTTGCAAGAGCAATAAAGACAAAAGATGAATCTGTTAAAATTTTACAGTCAGCAAAATCTTTTGCTCAAACAGTGTTCAAAGACATGGGTGACCTGTCACAACAAAGCATTCTCTACCCTAAATGTATCAAAACGTTCAGTATTACCTGCGAGGAGTGGTGGTATTCATTTCCAAATTCGTCCGTTGACGAGATTTTGGTATCATCATCATGAAAATATGAATGGGGAGAAGCTACTTCGTAGCTTACCAGGGTACAAACATCTCCTCTTTGAAGCTCCTGAAGAGGAGGGCATGGAAAACTGTGAACGCGCTCAGGTGTCACAATCCCAAGGGGCAGCAGCTAGTAAATCCGAATCAACAACAGGGGAAGGAAAGCGATGGAGGGATTCAGTGAATATATTCATTGAAACGGCGTACAGTTGCAAAGATGAGGTGCCAATCACACATCCCAAGATTCAGGAGGTGGTTGAAAATGTGCTGGCCGATCTCAAATGGTGTTCTGATGACGAACTGTGTCAGATTTTATACCATGTTCGATATTTTTTACCTTGTCCCTCCAGTAAGGATCCGGCGTTCATGAAGGTTTGGAATTTAATTGATGAAGAATGCTTAGCAAGACATCTGACATGGTCGCTCGACTTCTGCTTCGTGGTTGCTGATCTCTGGTACGGAATTAGTTTGGCAAGGCTCTCCCGGTTTCATTGGGCCTTGATCAAGAAACTTTCCCGGAAAGTGAATAAACTTAGCAAGGAACATTTTGTCCGGTTTATGTTTTGCTTAAATCTGAACAGAGATATGCCTGACAACTCAAATCCATACGATTTGGAATACAGTCTGTATAAAATAGTGGATGAACTGTCGGCCGAAGAAATTGTGGTTATTGCAATGGCATTTTTTAAAACTCAGACTCATATAAAGGATCCACAACTGATGAGGACGTTGATGCGCACCGTTATGAAAAGTTCAGAGTCACTTGATTCCATTTCCGTTGCGGCAGTAGCAAAGTTGACACGATTTTGTACGGACTACAAATCTGCAGATGATGTTTGGCAGTTTCAAGAGAAGTTCATTCCAGAGATTCCAAAATTAAGTATTGCAGCGTGTACACATTTGGCGTTGTCGGGCACCAACTCGCTCAGTCCCAATCAAGAACTCATACAAAAAGTAGTTGATCGGTTGGAGGTGAACCCTGAAGAAGCAAGACTGAAGGAACTTGAGAGGATATCTTTAGCCATGACCATGTATAATGCTGATTGTGACAAATTGTGCAACATGATAGCTGACGAGTTGCAAAAACCTGAAAGAGCTGATGAAATTCGGAAGTATGGAAGATGCCTTCCAGCAATTTTGCATTATCTCAGTATCCGAAATGTACTTCTTCCTGATCTCATTAGTATGTGCTTGTCAAAGGAGTTTCGCGACACATATTACGGTACGGTCAATAAATTTATTACAAGTGTGTGATTCACTGTAAAATTCAATCAATTTTTGAGTAAAAATCCTAATGTATGTTTAATTGTATTTGTATAGGCAAAGGAAAAGAAATATACCAAAGAGAACTTTTGTGTCTCGATGTCGCCGCTGATCTGGAAATTCCGACATATAACGGAAACCGCTTGGGTGAAAAGTTGTTCAATGTAATCATGAAGGTACGAATTACATTTAGCATATTATAATCTTAAAACATAATTGTTAACACGTATTCAAGGGTAATTCTGATAAGTCATCTTTGTAATCATTAGAAAAATATGATGAGGTTGAAATCTCCCACAAGCATAAAAGTTTCCGTTTACCAAAGATTATTGTTTGGAGTAACGGACACGGTTCAACTCATTATGGGAGATAAAAATTTGTACTACTCGTGTAGTATCCTGCCCCAACATCCTACAATTGGTAAGGATAGTTAAACAAGTCAACAAATTTAATTTCTATATGTATTGTATTATGTTCATATTTTTTGCAATCATAAAATTGTTCTCTAACAGCAATAGTTGTTTGTACGGATTCTGAGGGCCAGTTTGTCAAAGTACCTCAGCATTTGATTGAAACAGAACCATACAAAATCAAGAAACTCAGCAAAGATGACTTAAATTTAAAGTATCATGCAATCATCATTATGGGGAGGAATTCGCATATATTCAAAAGCGGAGAATTAACTGGGCAGGCACAATTGCAAATTCGTCAGACACAGATACTCGGATACAGGACACACATGGTACGAAATAAAGATAGTAATGTAATAGTGACCATAAATGTTTTTAAGTGTTTGCATGCAGTCAAGAGTTTGAATTTTGATGTGTTTTAGGTACATAACCAGGACTGGGAGAAATTGACGGACGAAGACCAACGAAAGGGTTATATCAACAACATATTAAAGAATTGCTCAGAGAGTATAAGTTAATTTAATCGAACAAACTAGTCTTCCATGTTAGACTGAATTATAATCTTCCTTCATCCCAAACAAATCTAATTCTCCAACAATTCAATCAGACTTAATAATTTAGAGTACTTCTTCTCTACAGAGACGCGTGAATATTATTCAAATTAAAGTTAAATAGGACTCTTGTGATTTCATTATTAGTTTACACCAATCAGACGTACCTCAAGCCCTTAGCGCTACATGGAAGTTTGTTATACATTTCATTTTGGTTTGAGTATATAATTACATTCATGGTACTTGTAAACAGTGGTATAAGTACACTTATAAATACAAATGATAAAGCGTATACATTATTCTATATAATGAATAGATTATATAAATGAAGACATAGTCGATATACAATATACAGGCATGGAAAATTCAGAATTTATTGCAAGACACCACCGCATTCTGCATATTATATGAAGATCAAATGGAATCAGAATTAAATAACGTTACGTAAACTGACTAAAATACAGCATCAATCGGACAGGTTGATTACATTTAATTAATTGCATATAGATCTCTTTTCCCTTTGCATTGCTTGTACTAATCACTGTTATTGTTAAATATCAAGACTACCAAAATTAGATACAACCACCACATTCTCCCCTTCACTATTTGCATTTCGTTTCTTTCGAAGCTCAGCTTCCCGTTTCCTTTCTCTTTTTTTCAGTTCTTTCTTTTTCCGAGCATTGACGCGAACCTAAAACAATATTTTTAAGATTAAAAATTTAAAACACTAGTTTATATAATATAAATTGCATTGCTATACCTCTTTGCGGGAGCAAGACGGTTTTTGACTAGACTCTGTGTCAGCAGGTGGAGAGCCGGGATTATCATCTGAATCATCTGCTTAAAAGTAAGGCCAAATAAAGTTCAATTAATGATTTAGATTTTAATTTAGTATTTAATGAGGCAAATACATCATAAGAAGACTAACCAGTTTTACTAGAAGTTGATTCTTCGGATTCATCTACATCCTCACATTGCTCATCCATATCAGTAACCTGCTTTTTAACTGCGAATATCTTTGTCTGATTTAACAAAACTTCACCGGAAGCATTAGTTGATTGGTCGTTACTCAAACTTGAATTATCAATATTCGAGGCTGCGGTGTCCGATTTCTCACCATGTTGCTGAGACATGACAAATGACGTTGACAAAATAAAATCAACAGTTGCAGCCATATCAAAGTTAAAATCTAACAAAGTGTCTCTGACAAATACTGGATCTGGGTAATCAGTTTGCGACATTACATCTTCTACTAGTCGGTCTACATCTGCACTGTCTTTTACCCAGTAATCTTCATCTCTACTTCCATACGCTACGCAGGAGTCGAAACTCTCAAAAACGGATGTAGAAGTACACTTAGAATTTGCTGTTAACGACTCTGAATGACTTTTGTTAGGAGATGGAACACTTTTTCCAGTTGATTTGTACGGAGATTTTTCATTTGCTGCTCCCTGAAAGTTGTTTAACTTGGTAAATTAATCAATATAAAAATCAACGAATAATTGATTACAGTATTAGTAACGTCTGTACCTGTGCTAATAATTTAATGTTTGTAGGATTTTCACTATCATCCCCTATAGTCCTAACGCTGTTATAGTGGTCACCATTATGATAGGCTATGTGAACTTCTCTGCCACTACATTGATTCTGGTCCTTGGACGGATGAATGAGCCATGCTGGTGAATTTAATTGATGAATTACGACGGTCACATTCTGAAGCCGAGCAAATGCAACAATTGCATCATTTCCAGCAAAAGTACCGGGTTGAGAAAGATTGTGGACTAGACAAAACAATAAGAAATGTAAAAAAAATACTGGTTATTATTTGGAATTGGAATCAATTATTAATAATGATGACACTCACCATACTTATCAAAAGGAACATCATCTTCAACGAAAGGTTCGAAATCAGACCGAAAATCCCTCATGTACTGTACAACTGCTCTTCGGTAGTCTAGATGATTTCTTGAATTTCCACAAAGTTGATCGCTTAGGGCTCGAAACAGACAGTTTCTAAGAAATGACAAAAAATGTAAACGTGAGCTGTGGGAAGCATGTATAAAATGTTTTACAGATAACATTTCCATTACCCATCCCCAGGCATTTCTCGAATCGTCAAACCGAGAGCAGTCAACTGCTTCTTCACACCAAGAAATGAGTCATCATTGTATTTAGATTGGTCCTGTGATTTTCTTGTTTTCGTACCACCTCCCTGACCTTGGTGCATTTGAAGTGTGTTGACATGTTTCTGACCTTTCTGGTACTGATGATGACCAGCTTCATCATTTCTCTCGTCCAAATATTTCTTTCGAGCCATTCGCTCAAACTATTTGTCTACAATTTTTTCTTTATTACGACGTGGTACTTGATCGTACCAGTAAAATACAAACTACCGTTAAGGAAGACGTTTCTTTTCTGCTTCTTTGTTCTTACACCGGAATCGCTATGTAAATTCTGCAGCAGATTCACTTCACATCACAAGATAGCTTCAAAAATTTCGTTTTGTCACCATCAGATACTTGCGAATGAAACAACAAGGTAGAAAGTCAATTATCAAATTATATACAAGACCTGACCTGGCTTGACTACTGACCAACTTTGAACTTACTACGATTAAAATATCAACAATGTGTTTACATTAAATTTAAACAAAAATCCATTGAAAAGTGATAAGTAATCTAACGTTAACTCACAGTCACCGTTAAAAAATTATTATTATCTATCTCCTGAGTTGTTATGCCGTAAACAGCTGTAAATGCACGTTATTTTTTGCTGATGAATTTTCAATTTTAATTTCACAAGCAGCCAACCGTGTTATCATTAATCGTTACTCCAAAAGCACCACACAATCGTCACTCTCTTAAGTTTCGAAAAAGTATTTCCACCACCCTTCCTCTATTCTCATCTCGAACTCATCCAGTTCTATATAGAAGTACTTACTTATGATGAAAGGATCGATCTCCTGAGGAATGTTTTTATTCAAAGTCCATGCACCATCATCACCTATGGACCATGAAACACGATATTGTATACACTATTTTCTCCGTACTGGAACTCACAGGACGACAAATGCATTAAAAATCCAAAATAGGGAAAAGAGGACACTTTTAACAACATCCTCTCCACAACATCTGCAACAAGTCAGATGGCAATTCGCCGCGCGACATTCAACTCCCTTTGTTTACTTTAGGTATGTCAACTACCTTCCATACACATGCATTTGCGTTTGGATTACTCATCGTGGGCGATAGAAAAGAGACATTTAGGTATATCCTTATGCACATTTTGGATTGCAAGTTGCATTTTGCATCAACAATACCTAAAAGCCCTTGCATTACAAATACAATCACAAAACTCACAACCTTTTACTTTCCATTCGATGGCCTTGCCTTGCTTGCACAATGCACAGATTACATGCGTATGTAAGTAAGAAGACACACATGCACGATCCGTCATTTAAATGGACGTGTGTAAAATATTTGGTGTTGTTAAGTTTTATATAGATAAGGGTTAGTTATCTAGCTTGGCTGCTTCAGTTGTTAATGACTCGCCTTATAAATGAAAAGATATAGCAAGTTTACGCCTCACATGAGTAACCACATCCAAGCCAAATGTTGTGTTGTTTATTGTTTCTCGTTGATTGTTGTATTGTAGTTAGTAAACATGAATAGAAAATGTGTAGTTGGTAGTGGTGCAGATAAATAAGTTTACATAATGTAGCATGCAAAATGCCTCAGCCTGAAGACAAAGGGGCTGTAAAATTACGATGGATGGTGAATGTTGACTGCGAACAAAAATGCGGTCTGCAGCAAATCAGCTTTGTTTTGTAATTATGCCAAGGTAGAATCTGAAAGACAAACCTTTTCGATCATTTTCATGTCTTCCCTTCCAACATACTACAACTGTATAGTATAGTAAGTAGATGTATAATATGTTATATACTACTTTTTAAATGGATGGCGAATAATGGGATGGTTGATTAAGCTGGGCGGATGATGATTATTATGCATGATAATGATGAACAACCAGAATGATTTTTATGTAATAAATTGCATACGCAACAAACAGGATCATGCTCTCAGTCCGTTATGCGTTTTCAATGTGATTGTTAGCTAGATTAAAAGGATCTCCTGGAAAATTAATTGTGCCCTTTTGAGAAACAGTGCCGAGAATTTGTGCCTATTTGTTTTAAGTTTTGTGCCATAAAATGTACTTTAAAGGACTGAATTGCCAATGTACGTGGCTAACAGTCTTTGTCATAATGACGGACTATGCACTTCCGCATACGCCTAAAATAAATGTGTTCCAAAGCACGTTTATGTATATCGACAGATATCTTAATTGTGATTACAAAGATTAAGCGAATCGCTTTGTATCAAAGTATGCCTTTTTGTTCTACTTGAACCTCATGACATCATGTCACCTTCATATTGACATGAGTGAGAGATTTTAAAGACTGACACTGACGGGTGCAATACATATTTTTACTTAAGATATCTATAGTGTTATATTCTATACGTAATAGCTCGACATATAGTTGCCGGTGACCCAACTGTAAGTACAGTTTTATCGCAGCGTTAAAATGACAAGTGAATTCGAAGACGCATTTGCTTCCTGCTATAATGCAGTTGCAACCATTGTCCCGATATCTGTAAGAACCGTTTCCAGTTCAAACATTCTTGAAGCGAGAAGTATCAACATGATGTCTACTAACGCTGCGGAATTGAAGAAATCTGCAAAGAAATGCTATAGTATGGATGACATATTTGACGCTTCTGTACGGAATGAGACATCTCCAGCCAAAGGGGTATGAGTTTTTAAATCTATTAACGAAACGTAATTTATATGCAAATGCTTATGTGGTTGTATTTAATGTTGGATCTCATATTTTCATACACCTACATTATTCATAAACCTGCTTTACCAAGTTTGGCGCAAGCAGTCCATTAAACTGTTGTACGAACGTAGTATTACACGTAGAGAGTTATAGGGTTTTCATCATACATATAGCCAAACCACAGCCACATTTAGCTCCTCGAACAGTTGTAAATTATCAATTGCGGTAATTAGCAATGTTGATATGAATTGGAAGACATTCACATGTAGAGTAAATACTCACACATAGTATAGTACTCACACAAACCTGTAGCCTACTAATGAAGACAATGTTCTCATTTTCTACCGCAATTCAATTTAATGTTAGCATGGCTGTATATGTATATTGAACGTTGCTCGGTAGACATTACGTATAATGCTTTCACTTCGGATGAGAAAGTATTTTTGCTTATGAAATTTCCCATAGCCTGCTTTACCACATAGCAGATATCTACAGCGGCGAGCAGCACTCTTTTTCCAAAGCATCCGCAACAACATGAGCACATTATCTCGAAGAACACAATTTGACCCATAGACATTGGACGTGGTTTGCCTTTAACATGAAAATTACTGGAAGTGCTGGTGTTTCGGATATGCATCCTTTTTGTAGAAAAAAAAGAAAGCGCAGCTTATTCCAAATTGGAATGGTTGTTCTCACGCGCTGGATCATTTAATCCATGATGGCTCCCATTTTTTTCACACTCATCATCATCATTTGTGGATTTCTCAAGACCGTACTCCCTCGCTTTAATGTTTTTCATGTCGCTTGCTCAACAGTATTTTGCTTTCTCTTTTTTTTGCTAGTAATCTTTGAGATCCACATATTCAGCATCCACTTTTGAGCTCTTCACACAGCTCCGCGTACTTCCATTGTGGTGGAATTGGGCAGTTGAACAGTGTAGTGTTGTGTATTTGTTGAAAATCTGTTTGAGAAAGAGAAAAGTACCCAGTTGCTGGATGTTGCTTTGTTGCAGCATCCAGCTGCTAATAGCTTTACTGCAGCGATTACTTGAGAACAAGAAAAGGGTGGAATAGCTTAGACGTTAAAGTTTTTCTCTCTCATAGGCATTGATTGGGCGTCGAGTTACCAGGCGTTAGAAAACTAGTTTGCTACGTAATTCTGAAGTACAATGGCTGGTATAGTTTGCTTGTATATATTCGACATTCGTTTACTCACTCTTTCTTAGGTAGTATACATATACAAACTCATTGAATACTCAGTAAGGCTATTGGAAACAATAGTGCTTTATATTCGTTATTTTACTTATACTATCGTTTTCTCTTTGTACAATAAGGAGGTTAAGAACTGCTTGTTTGAATTTACTTCATCAGTTCAGGGTTGTTTATGATGACCGGTGAGATAAAACATTTCTCCGAAATTGTGTGGGTGGATTAACAAAGTCGCAAAAAGAAATTAACTGCCTGAAGAAAGTTGCAGAGATCGGTACATTCCAAATATGTAGCTCTTTTGTTCCTTTTGAATTGGAGATATAATTCCATAATATGCAAAGGGAAATTATTTTTTTGTAGTATTGGTTTCGAGAAATTAGTACAGACAGACAGACAAACGAGAACTTTAGCAAAGTTATGGTTTCATACGAAATTCAGTTGCGCAGTAATGAGTTACATCTATTGTATGCTCTACGGCATCGATTGAGTGAATTTTAGACGATCGTACACATGGACATTTACAAATATTCCTATTATGACGCTTACGATGATGTCAAGTTGAAGCACGCATTCAGAAGAAAGCTTTCTTCATCAAAATACAGGTGCGACATGGCTTCAATCCCCATTTTATTTTTCCGTGATTTAAAGTTTCTGTTTTGTTTGATATTGCACCAGTCGTAGCTTTTTTATTCATTCCATCTATAGTACATACGTATTGCAATTCAAGAAGTTTTAGTAGCCAGTTTTTCATGGAGAAGTGTGAATAGTCACTTAGCGTATGAGATTTCAGACACTTTACGCCTTTTATTACCATCTCGAAACGCCCTTGGCCAAACTTAGGTGGCATGGGTTGCGGATTTGCCACGTATCGTATATGTGAACTATACAGAGGCAACAAAATATTTCGGAAAAAGTAAATCCGCTATGTCTAGTTATGTAAATGCTAATGTAATGCATCGGGCTCAGTTGGAGACGGCAGAACGGAGTTGGAGACACAGAACTTAGCGCTCTGGAATCATTTTTTATGCTCACTATAACATATCGAGGGGAAGTCGGCCCTAAAGCTATGGACGGAGAAAGTGAGAAAATTTTCATCCTTATTCTTCATTGAAAATTTCACTTTGTGAGAGGCTTCATTTCATCTTTAAATCATGCACGGTAGCGGAGTTGAAATGCATATGTGAGAATTAATGTATTCACTTGCTGCTGAATAAGAAGATAGACAATTTAAAACCTAATCTTAAATCTTCGCAGTATTACGGTTTCATATAGGATGTGTTACGGCTTGTAGAAGAAAGGTTGTCTCAAAAAGTGAAACGCATCTTGTTTCAAGTTCTAACAATGGGTAGCAGTAGCATACATCTGAATCTCTGCTTGGGGTATTTTCAACAATTTAATTTCATATATAACTTTTATTTTTCTGAATATACTGGGTTTCATTTCATTTTTGAATATAACAGAAACGACAATGACTTCACCTTCAGTATGCATCATGAATTTATCGTATCTTCATTGAAACAATTCCCCTATCATCTGATGTATCTAGTGTGTGGTTGTGGTATGGTTAATGTATGTGTTAGGTCGCCAAAGGTTCGTTTTCTGTAATATAAAAAGATACAATTGAATGATAACCAGTATTGATTTTGCTGTCTGCAACTCCTACATACGGGAAAGAGACGGATATTGTGAAATATTCTATAATGTATGTGTCAAAATGAGACAAAATGCCTCAAAAGACGAGTGGAAGTAGGAGCAAATGTTGTTACATGTCATGATGACGGCTATTCCAAGTTTGCATGGAATGGCCTGTCTTCTTTCATTGTTTTGACACTCTCTTATGTATCATCATATTCATAAGATGAATCGATAAGATAATAACAAGCAGTATACTTTGCATTTTCATACAATGTTCAATATTATGCTTTCTTAGAACCTATTTGTAGCCATTTCCTTGCACCACAATAAAATTCTTCGTTATATGTATCGTACATTGTACCATAGTACTGAATTCTTTCAATGGCCAATACATTGGTGTTTGTTTGATTTATTACTTTCAGCAATAACTTTGAATGATAACTTCTACTAAAATATCAATATTTTTAATTTACTCTATATTCTATATTTACACAATCAGGGTAGTTGAATTCACTCCACAATTAAGTGAATCCACGGTGCTTGAAAATCCTAGACGATATACGGAAAGTTAACAGTCTTCGACAAAAGAAGAACGATGATACCGAGAAGAAGTGAATCTCAATTTGCCCCAGAGTTGAAAATTCTCATCCGGAAAATGTTGGTTATCATTTCCTCGTCATCAGCAACAAACAACTTTTACACAAACTAACTGCAAATAGTATTATACGTACATTGTACTATACAAACGGGATTAAATCTCTCATGACATGACCTATCTTTGACAAAACTTGTTTTCCAATGTAGTACCAAATGTAAAACTTATACATGCCTTCTAACTTTGCTACTGTATAAATGTTATTATTCGTTGTATTAATTTTGTGTGTTGTGTTGCCCTAATTTCAAAAATGAAATAAAATGAAATTCACGAAGCGTTAAAATGGTATGCATCTGTAATACGAACTTTCTCCTAGACTCTCCGAGTTGGTTGTAAGCTTTCACATTTCACCGATTCAGTAGCTCAGATGTACGGGGTTCACGCTTCAGGATAATATCGGCATTTGAATGAGCGGTGTTGTATATTTTGTACAGTAAAAATGGTGAAAAGTATTTTCATGCTGCTCAAGAATTTCAATAACCCGTACACAACTTACAAATTCTCTGTGTGCATTCAATCTAGACCACCGTACAATTGTTTTTGGCTCATTCAAGGGTCTCTCTAGAATGGTTTACCGTAGGCTAGAGTGCTATGAGAAAGATGCAATAAGTGCATATACCCGTCGTATAGGAAAAGTACTTGCATG
The DNA here is from genome assembly GCA_034697805.1 of Orchesella bifasciata. NCBI lineage: Eukaryota > Metazoa > Arthropoda > Collembola > Entomobryomorpha > Orchesellidae > Orchesella > Orchesella bifasciata. Next base: position 12,190 of record JAQGAP010000206.1, read on the forward strand.
AGAACGACTTGTTCGCTGTTCTCTTTAAAAAATAATGTGATGGGGGATTCAAGCAGTGCTGCAGAAAGGGGTACGGGATGGAACAGCATTGGAACAAGGCGAAAGGCAGTTCTGGTCTGGCTTCTCTGCTTCTGAAATATATATGGTGTGAGTCATTCTCGTGTTGTCATAGTTCTCGGTGGCACACACACAAGAACATCAGGATCTGGTGGTGCTGCTGCGGCCACTTTTACTCTACAATGCCAGTTCATTCTTCGTCGTCAGCTTACTTCACATTTTGCTAACAGAAGACCACAGTTGGGTTTGCCTATTTAATAGATTGTGTAGATCTTAACTCTGTTACAAAACCATCATTTGCACTGGAATTCTCATCCAGTCTATGCTCAAGTTACTTAAAAATGTTCTGTGTCTTCATTTATCGTATGTTGACCCGTCTTTCTGTTTTGTCAATATTTGTGAAATAAGTACGTTGACAGACTTACATTTCATTAGTAACTTTGCAACCTCACGCCTATACATTCGTGTTTGTGCAACCTTTTTCTTATTATGTACTAAAGTCTTTTGCTATTAAATGCGTACATGTATGGTAGAATTTCTTAATATCTTACAATTACTTCTTGCTTCATGGTAAAGCATCTTAGCATAATGAAAGTAGACTTTTCAGAGCATCACTTTAAAGCTCATGTGTCAGCTCCAGCAAGTACTTTTAATGTAGATTATGTGGACTGCTTGTGAAAGCAAGTGTAAATAAACTTTCTCCGTGTAAAGTGTTAATTCATCTGTCAGTGCTTAACTGTAAAACATTGCTCATCCTGTTCTAATATTTATGTAAGCAACTTTGCTAAATAGTCACCATCAAAAGTTACATCTTGATGTTAACATTTGATTGGGCATACACCGAGTTCACCAGAATCACAATTGGTGCTTTCGAAATATTATTCATTCGTTATCATCATTGAAGCTACTGGAACTCTATCTTGGTTTCATCCCTCAACAATAAAAATCCAATAATAATGACGAAAAATAAACAGGTATGTCAAGGATTCTTTTCTAATAGGTTATTGCAATGCTAAAAGAGTCAGTGAATTGATGTTCGTCGTTGCTTTCGTATTTGAAATGGAAGAAATTCTGAACCATGTCGTAGCTGCATAGTTCCATGTTAAAAAATTGCGTATGTTGGTCTACAATATTTTCACATGAAATAATTCTTATTCTTCTCATCCCCATCCTACTCTTCCATCAATTATAAAGAAGGCCTAATGGGAACCTGTGCCCATGCACATGGTTCCGTTGTTTTCCTTCCCTTGCGGCGTTCGTATAGGCAGAATTGATGTATGAAATATGTTGTTGAACGACGTCTGTTTGCTTATGGAATGTATTTTCATATTATTCACATTGACGCATTGAGATTTGAGAAGTCTGGCGTTTTTCCAAATGGGGAGTTCCAATTTAGTCCGTTTTGCATTTTACTTCCTATGGAAGCTCTATAATGTCTTATCTACGACATCATCTTGTAAATATTACTGCTTAACAAATACTAAGGTTGAAGGTTGTGTATTGCTATTATCGTTTATCGATCGTCGTGCTGTAAAGACTGCGATGACCTTCAAGATTGTACATCCTCTTTGAAGTAGTAGAACATCTATTGAAGTTTCCAAACTATTATATATGTTGTGCATGTCAGTTTCATCTCCAAAATATGCATATTAAAACTGAGTATGTAAAGATCTCACTCGAACTTTTGAGAATGATAACTTTCTAGTCGTCAGTATGCAAAAACTTTTTGGGTAGCAGTATAAAGATCTTGTAACTTGCCAACATGTAGACTCTTACTGACTACACATCACAAGTGTACTCTTGAAAGTGACACTTGCTGGAAGTTTTATTTAAGTAAGAAACCTTTCGTTTCTTCAATTCATTACATCTCTTTTCATTCAGTTCATTTGATATTATTAACTTATCATTCATGATTTCCAGTGTAAAACTAATAAAAGTGCACATTTTAGATTCAAAAACCAGTATAAACTATGTTGAATGATGAATACTGTGAGTTTCAATCCAAATAAGTTTCATCAATCATGTCGTGCAATAGAAGGTGGTGGGAAACAGCTTTCTTTGCTTTGAGAGCATTTTCCTATCTTTATTTTGCAGTAGGTGTTCTCCTAAAAAGATAAACAAGATTTCTTTTGTTCCTTTTTCCTTTCATTGTATTGTCCCTTCTATTTACCTTCTTGCTGAATAGGAAGTGAATAGTTAAATTAATATCACAAGGAAGGAAACGTATGTAATTCTTACTATTGCAATTACGAAGCAAGGCAGCTAATAATAATCCTCGGCTTTTCTCTGACTCATTGACTTGCAAATTTCCATAATGGAAAAAGACTCTGCTTCATCTTCCGTTTTCAGTGTATTTGAAGCGGGACAGCTTAAGTTTGGAACATTTATGAGGGAAAACATGGAGTATCGTCTCAGGGTAATTTCGTGAGATGCCTACCTTAATTCAAAACATTTAGAAATCTATCTTGGGAATATTTCATGGAAAGTCAGAAAACGAGCTCTGTTTCGTAATACCTTTATACTGAATAGTTATGCATAATATTACAGCTTCATAAAAGTGAAACAGATAGAGTTTATGCTCCGTCTCTATTACCAGTATCATTATTTTTTCCCTGAAAGAGAAATTTTGTTTCGTTCCTAGTCATACACTTTCTCCATTCCTTTGAATACAACTTCAATGCAAGGTGAGCGTATAAACGGGTATCATTGTAAGTTTATAATTCACTCTAACAAGAAATGGCTCCTTTGCTATGTAAATTGGTAGATTTATGCAGCAGGTTTTTCTTGCATTTCAACCAAAGTTTAATGAAAAAAGTTTCATCGATCGTAGTATAAAATGCTTTGGAAGAAACGTGTTTTAATCCTGCAATGAGGCGCATACATATGAAACTGATGTACCATATTTCTAAAACGCAAGTATTGTATTCGTTTACTTTGGAGTCTTCCAGATACGCGATAGGTTATTGCTTTAACTTTTAATATTCCTAAGTAAAAGTACGTATTTAATAGTAACGGTTCACTGCAGTTGTTACGATGTAAAGATGTTGCATCAATAAAGTGGAATAGTTCGGATGCATTGGCAATATTGGCTGGCACACATAGAAAGTAGTAAAATGCACAGGAGCAGTATAGCCATGTATCCATATTGTGAGAGAGAAAATTGGGGCATTTTGAAAAAAACTATCTGAAAGGATCACAAAGATTCCTTCAAGATTTTCTTTTTAGGTTGATTAAAGTGCATGACCAATGACATTCCATTTTTTAATTAATGCAACGTTGAATCCAAAAAGGGTTACCCAAATTGTGTTACAACCCATGTGTGTATTTGAAGCAGTGATCTTCAGGATTTTAAACTTAAATGAATATCTGCATTCTGTTTTGTACAAATTTGAAATTATCCTCTGCAATCTTTTGAAGAACTTGGGTCTTGCATAATCTAATTTTCATGACCATTTTGTATTTGTGCATCAATTTTGTTTTGCTTCCATGTATTTTGGCTATTTTCTCACTGTTTGTGGGGTGGTCGTGTATGATAGTTAAATGTCGGTATTTCATGCATCCTCCGATTATGTAACACCATGGCCGATATATTTTAATGTTTGTGAATTTGTGACTAGTGTTCTTATAAAGGATATACAATTATAATGATGTCTTGAGTTTTCATTTGTACGGGCAACTTGAATATTTTAAGCTGACGAGTGATAAACTGATAATATTCCATTATGCATTCTGTCAAAGAAAAGGAAGGATGAAAACAAACGCAGCACTCGAGCATTTCCTCAACTGAAAAGCCGTTAATGCCCGTGTTATTTACATATTTACATAATTTAGAAAGGGTGGAGTTGGGTAACTATGTGTAGCAGTTATACTTGTTCCGGCAATGATGCAGAGAGCTACAATATTGTAGTATGAACACAGAAAGTGAGACTTTTCAAGGGCAGTCATTCATAATCATGATGATGCCTGTTCGTAGCTGTTGACATTGTAGAGTAATATCGTTGAAGGAAGATGGCTGACTGTAATATTATTATTATTACGGCGATGATGGGCATTATTTTATCAAGAGCGAGTGCATGGAAAGAATGCCCGTGAATTGTATAAAATAGTCATCAAGGAATGGCTCTCAGCTAGTGACTGCTACTTTTGCTGTGGTGTTGTGAATGGGATGAACAGGTTTTGTGTAGTACAGAACCGATTGAAAAAAATATGTGCAAAAGTGGGGGAGAAGGCAGAATGAAATATTTGCAATGCTTGAAGTGAGAGGAGGGGAAATGTCGTCTATTTCATTTTTTCACGCATTTTCTTGTCGTCTTGTGAGATTTATGCGAATAATATCTGCACTCCATCCTTGTACCGACCTTCATGAGACTCAACATACCTTTTTGAAACGTGTACTAGAGGTAAAGTTACATGTTATCTTACATGAGATTACATGTATAAAGAACATCGAGTCAAACTAATGTATGTGAGAAAAAGCTGTGATCATGTTCAGCCCAACTTAACTCATAAGAATTTGATTTATGAGTCAATTATGAAATTTTCTCACCGCAAAAGACTCTCCGTGTGTTTGCTTAGCAGAGAATGTAGCTAGCGAGGGGGAAAACTTTCTTTTCTTAACATTCGGCTCAGATCAGAAGTGTAATGTTCATGTATTGCATCACATAAGAAAGTCTTTCATCTTTTGCTGCACCCTAATCATATCGGCTCTATACTTTAAAAGATTCTGTATTTATCCCACCACAGTCGGTACACATTTTACACCAGTTTTAAACGGTGGTATGGAGCCGTTAACGTTGCGTATCAGCTCGGTATATATAATCGTCTTTCATATCTCCGTTTGCAACCGTGTTTCTTGAACTTTCAATGGCCATTTGACCATTTTGTTTTGTCTCAAAATGCAATATACAGAGAAAGTAAATCATCTTGCATTCCATCGATGAAATTTTGTAAACACGTAAACACCCAACGAAGCTTTCATATGCCTCATAATAACATCATGAGAGTATCTTGTAAGTTGCGAGCAAAGGGATTAGACAATGACAATACTGTACTGACCTTTTCGAAAATGACATACCCATTGCTTAGTAGTGATAATACAGAATAACGAATGGGCTTAATTCTAAGTATGCGTTCGGGATTTGCGTTTACTTTATTGTTATACACTACGCCACGCCACATCATCGAGGTTGCATAAGAATAAGCAACGTCTGAAAGTGAAACTTTCTAGTTCATGTAAGTTTACGCAGCAGGAAGGGGTCGTCGCAGAAAACTGGGAATCAAAATGACTATATAGTGTCAAGATTTATTAAGCGGCAATCCATGTGAACTTCTAAAGTCACAAAGGACAGTCAAGTCAATGGGGCTTTACTTTTATCTCATTTCACCGAATTGTGCCCAAACACTTCTTTCTCTTTTGTCTCCTAAAATCTTAAGATTCAAAGAACCTAGTGTGATATTTTATCCTTTTAGCTTTCAGAAGGCGACCCTTTTCATTACGGTCTGTGCCAACTTTGCCTGTGAGTTTCTGCATAAATGAAGCTATATATGAGCTATAAGCAATATCACCAGCATGGAGTTGTACGACCAGTACGCACAAAGAAACATAGCAAACTTTGAATTTCTGGAGTAATGCCGTAATAATATTATCTTACACGGAATTCCACAAAATCTGACGGAATGGAATCGTTTCATTATAATTATTACTGTTATTATACTCTGTATTATTTCAGAAAATTTATTGGATCTAAATGCTGTAATCCCCCTTTACAGCCACTTAAGTTAGTTGGTTGAAGCACACACTACGCGTTTATGTCTGCGTCGAACTGTCAGTGGTAATGTCGCTCACACTGCAAAGTCGTTGTCGTTCTCATCATTTTTGTCTAACCTTTGTAATATTTCTTTCTGGTTGGTTACTGTCTGTATGAGTTTGAATGTTTATAGAGTCTATCGAGAGCAGAAAAAATTAAGTGGGTAGTTGCGCTTAATTGAATTATTCTGCTTCTTTCTTTAGCTTGCATTCTCTGATTCTTGCCTAGTGCAAATTTTTATTCCTAACATACTCATTGTTAGTCAGTCAAAAGCAGATTCTCATATATATTACCAGTCTCTTTTATCATGAGTCAGTCTGATACACAGGGAAATTTAACTCAGTTAAAATGTGGCAAACTATAAATACACAATTCGGAGAAAGTTACATTGAAACATGCATATACTTTTGTAATTTTGAAACCACTCTGTCCATTTTTGTTGTTTGTGAACCTTGACTTATTTGTTTAATTTGTCTTTTCTAACGTGTTATACTACTATGTGAGAATGCAGAACAGTTGTATTGCATATGATCAGTTTGCAGAAGACAAATTACGAGATGACCTACTTCAAAAGCTTCTTTTGATGTTACTTTAAATTTTTTAAGTCACAGGAGTCTTCCATATTGTGGAAAAGATTCGTAATATATTTCATTTCCTGCACAAGGAGAAAAAAAAATGTGATAGAAGCTTCAATTAAACCATGCTAGAAATAATTAGCAGTAAACTTGCTGTATTAAATTAGTGGGCTCTTAGGAAAAGTGATGATTGCTCATATATTATTCGTTTAAGTTTCCTTTGCCGAATAGGTTCCCGTAGCTCGGAGCATTTATCCTCACAAAAGTAAATATGCGACATCAACAGACAAGACTTCAACTACTACGTCACAAGCGTGGAACCGTAGCGTTTCTCCCTCTGGCATGAAAGTAGCTTTTAAGTGTTTGCGAAGTGCCCTGCAATGAATCGGCGGAGGAAAATAATAAAACGGAACGTTTATGGAGCGTGCTTTCTGGTATAACAAACAAGTTAACAGTTCCTCCGAACAAACAACCTGTGGGCCTTAGTCACGCAGTAGTGTATTTTTTGCTCAAAATGAGAAGTCGAAATGGCAAACGCTTCATGATGAAACTCGTTGTGTGGTAGTTTAGGGCGCTTCACTTTTCATTTTTAGAATTTCTTCAATACTAGTGAGCTACGCGACTCCTAAAAACTTGCTTCAAACTTCATACAAACAAGCACTACTGCTTATTACGACATCGCTCTCGAAAGTGACCCTAAAGTAGAAGTCGTAAAAATATCCACTTTCTTATGTTTCTCCGGCCTTTGTGGCTTTTTGTATAGTAGATATGTTTTGTAATGTTGCGGTTTCCCTACTAGAGTATCTTTTATCGTTTCAACCATATGTGATATAAAACCGTGTAGTTTTCAAATTAAGAAACCATGAACTTTTAAGACAGTTCTTTTTTGTAAGATGAAACGAGGTGATGTTATTACTTTAACCCATACGGCAGGTTATAAATTGGGAAACAGTTCGATTTCGATACTTAAACTCTTCAAGTGCCATACCGTGCACATCTTTATTACTTTGACTATGAAATCCTTATAAAAGTGAATCCAATGGAGTGAGTAATATTATGTGGAAAGTGGAAAGATGAAAAGAGTAAAGAATGGGAAATAAAATACTGTTGGAGGATGCAATTGTGCACTGGTATCCGGAAATACTTGGCAATGTCTTAATGCTGCGTTGGCTGTGTGTCTTAAATGCATTATATTGTTGGTGGTAAAAGGAGGAGAAGGTACAACGTTCTTTCTCAGAATAAAGAATGAAAAAGGAGCAGGATGGTAGTTGCAGTGAAACTTCTCAATGATTCCCATAGTATATGTCTTAACAGTGCTGCAGCTTCGATGGCGGCGGTCGAATGTTTTATGACAACGAACTAAAATGTCTGTTTGAAGCACTATAGTATCTGTAGTATTTATATGGATCTCCTATAGTTCGGGAAGCTCGTTCCCGTATTATGGGTTGGAAACGGATGACATGACCAATTCATGAGTACCGACTTTCCTGATTAAATTGGTGATTTATATCTGCTGATTGTTCATTGAACCGTTTTCTCAAGTACCGATGGGAACTATTGAGATATTGACTTTAATGAGAGAAGAAAGTTACTTCCAAAAATAGATGTGTAAGAACAATAGAGTATTTCCGATAGATGTATGGATGTCTTTCACGAGTGGAACTAATTTTAAGTACTACTGGTAACATGCTACCAAGGCTAAAGACTCGTCTACCTCATAGGACACATCAAGTTAATATAGTTCCAGATTATAGAATGCTATTGCACTCGTTGTATCTTTCATGATATTATTATGGATGAAGTTTGGCTAAACGGCTGACCATTACATAGTATACTTTTCATTTAAGCACTATTCTTCCCGAACGTCAAAAACTTTTACCCCATTCTTGTAACCCTACACAAAAAAACTCGTATATTGTACAAAGTACACCAATTTCTTGGAAACTTAATGTCATCTTTGATACGGAGACGTAGAAATGCAATACATGTACGGAAGAGGCACTAATTGAAGCCAAACAAATCTTATGTCCCGTGCAATCTTACATTTACTGTCAGGGCAGTCCTTTCTATATCATAAAATGCAGTACTTTTTATGTTGTAACTACCAGGTGCAATGTCTTAACCTCAGGAGAATGCTGAATGAATGATAACAGAACAATGTGATTTGTGTCAGTTACTTGCTTGATGCTTGTGTTGTTCTGCTTGTTCACAAAAAAATGCGAATCAACTATGTTCCAGAAGGTTTGGACGAAATGCTTTCTTGAAGAATCCATATAATGTGATTCTCCAATTATGTCAGTTTTCTAAGGCAGTCGACTTTGGTTCTTGTATGGGGATGACTTGACGATTTCCCAGTCATTTCCAAGCATTATTTGTTTTCACACACGCACCGCAGATATCTTCGTATAGCGCTGCTTATATAGAAACTTGTTGGTAGATTCTCTAATGCCGTAATACCTAATACCACATGGATCCAAAATGTTAGCAAAAAATACATTACATCAATTTCTCTTTTGGAATGCACCATATATCAAGAAATCATTAGCTACATTCTTTCAAGAAATGATTTTTAAACATTAAACATTAGTCACTAATGCTTTTTGCATGCATTAGTGACACAGGTAGCGCCAATGCTTTAGGTGTAATTCCAGGAAATAGATTTATAAAAAGTAATGTAAAACATCTATAAAACTTCTTGATTTCCTTTTATATTTTTATGGATTTCATGAATGGTGTTGGGGTTCTCGAAAGGTAAGAGTGTGAGCCAAGTAGGGGAAATTGAAACTTAATGCGTTGAAGAACCTTGCAGCAGTATAAAAATGACATTTATATCACATAGGACGCATTTATGTGAAATTTATTATGCATATCCCCTTCAGCATCTGAGTTGAAAAATAACCCATATAAAACGAAAATAATATTAAAGTTGGTATCATGCGGTTGACTTTTATTGAACATTTGAAGTGTGTAGATTAAATAAAAAGGCAGGTTAGGTACGTACGATGCGTTACCCTTTACTGTGACGCGGTTCAAATAAAGTTCATTAGTTCTCCTTGATGTCGTTACGAAAAGCATTTAGTACTTTTTAGACTATAGACAAAATTGAGTTGGTTTCCCGAGGGGATCTTTGATGGTAATCAGTGACTCTAATGGTACGCTAACACATTTCGGTTTAAATGTTGAATTAAATGTAGCACCTGAATCAATTGCAGCTCGAATTATGTTTGTTCAACCATCATTATTGTACATGTTGTACGAAGCATCACATACATAATCCCATACAGAACATGCTGAAAGTCAACACATGTTGAAAATCCATGGCTCAATTTGTTCCACCTTTTGTTACTTGGCTATAGGATGTAAAAAAGTGGTGATGTGGCCATATCAATAATAACAAATAGGCAACTGCGACTCAAATAAGCTGGAGTCATTTAGTGTGTATAGGGTAGCAGTCCAAGTTTTATGGTTGTTTTGATTATCGACGACAAGTTTTGGAGTAAAAGAAAAACTTAATATTTGTAAGTATCAGTGCTTACAGATGAATGGTATACACGCATGGACATATTATGATGCTGAATGAGCCGGGCAAATTGTTATGGTTCTCCTAAGAAAGGGCAGATAATATGGTATGACATTATATATAAGCCGCCGACGGAAGGGGAGTTTCTGTTTCGAATGTCTGATGTATGTGGTGACGATGTTTCAGAAATGTTTTGTTGAGTTTTTTCATGATGTGGTAGTGGCGATTGTGTGTGTTTGATGGGATGGCAGTTTGCTTAACATGAATGACAGTGACCGCTTGGTGTTTGATTTCCTCATTCTTTTTCATTAGGGTTGCAGTTTAGGACTTACGCAGGAAAAATGTAGAGAGGGTCTTTTCCATTTTCTGGTGAATGAGTAGGATGAAATGTTTCATCTTTTCGTGTCTCCTTTCCTTGTATATATAATGCGATTCGCGTTTACGTCTTCTCGTCCTTGCACACTCATGCAAGGAGAAGCAGATTCAGTTTCATGGTTGTATTTTCTTATTTCCTTCATTCGTGCATGAAATCTGACTACACAGACTGCAGATTCCATTTCTTGAAATACCACAGGGATTCACGCTTCCGTACTATTAAAATTCCAGCTCCGTTTTTGTTCTTCTTCAAGATTCAAATTGGTCAGTGTTGTTCACAGTTGTGAGTTCCAACGAGCTGGGGCATATGTAAAGTGATATTCGTCTGCTTTTGTTCTTACAGAATCGTGAAGATTGGAGTCCATAGAGTTTCTGTTATTGTATTGTAACCTGCTAGTCACAATTCGTTCATGTTTCCTTTGGAGAGGTGTTTTTAGATACTGATGATATATGCATGAGTGAAACTCTTAAACTTCTCAATGTCTCTGCGCGTTCAGTGGCTCATAACATAATATTATTATAGTAATGTGTGCAGAAGAAAAGGAGACAAAAACTTTGGAGCATGGTGGTAGTAGTTGTATTTTGAGATAAAATCTGAGATGCAAGTGCTAATGCAATCTATGTATGCATATGTTGAAGTGATGCAGGTTGTACATACCAGGCTCACTGAATACAAAATAACTGGTTTTTTTTTTGTGATGTGACGAAGTTTGCTGAATAACCGTGTCTTGCTTGCATATATCTGATGTTTGAAATGAATGTGAAGCTGGAATCTCGCTAAAATGAGAGAAGATTTCGTGGGTGTTGGTTTCCTTCAGTACATCAAACCGCCTTGCTGATAACGCTTTTCTTGTTTATTTCACTTTCTTACCATTATTAGCACAGTGTCTACTCACTCAATGAACGCTGCTACAAAGCCAAGAATAGATGAATGTTTGAACATTCTATTTTCACGCAAGTTAGGCACAAGTAAATGAAATAATATGGAGTGTATAAGTGAAGGATTTAAATGAGATTTCATTGCTGATGATGTGCTATTGTGTTTTTTTTATTGTACGCAAGTAAAAGTCAGTAAAAAGAAAGAGGGTCGACGCAATATAATGTACGCTGTCACACTCTTGGAATAAAGTCTCAGAAGTCTCGATTTGTCTATGTCATCAGGAAGAGCTGGTACAATAAAAATGCGAAATCGAATGTCTTTCGTGAATCTCTCTGGAGTATTGCTTTAAACACTAAAATGTCGTAATCTTGTTTTCGTCGGTTTGGAATTTTAAATTGCTTCTGCTCACATTTATTACACTAGTCCTCGTCTTAAAATCACAGTACCATATATTGGTTTTAGTTGCAGTTCAGTACGGCGGGGTACATTGCGATTTCAAGAGTATCAAATAGTCAATGTGTAAATGTGTTCAGCATTTATATAGAACCATGTGAATAAAAGGTGACTGAGTATTGGATGGTATTGACAGTTTGAATTCCAATGCACTTCTTTCTTAAAGCCACTTATTAGGTACCTAAACGTAAACCTATGGTTTTCTCTACTGCGTGGGTGAATTTCATGAATGTCTGCTTCTGTACGTGCACTGTACAGGATGAAATTATGCTTACTCCAATAACATTTTGCTGCAAATCTAAAAATGCCTTTTAGATGGTTGCCTGTTCCATCCATGCATATTCGATGTATGTAAACTCGTTAACGTGCATGGTAATGGTGTTTTCATTTGGGCAATGATAATTCTTTAAAAAATTAGGTTGTAGGTAGCAGCATCCTAAATCCTAATGGATTTTCATGTTTACCCGGCTTCAAGCTACAATCCCGTACCTTGAGAAAATATTTTGTATCTAGTATTTCAAAATAAAATGACTCATACATATATGTATACATACTCGTACGGAAGATGTACTTTATCGGTGCCAACAAACTTCAAACGCTACGTACTAGTCTGGCGACATTCAAAATCAAGTTCAGGCAAGAAATGAAAGATATTTTTAGTCCCATGTTCACAACACAAACCTATTTAGATGTTTTGTTTCGGGCTACGTCATATGAAGATTTAGGAATGTCTTGATTCGTCATCTAAAATTTTGAGCAATCATGTACACAAAGCATAGCTATATATTATGCATTTTCAGTCTTTTTCCAATATTTCAAAAATACAATAAAATGCAGATTATCCATGCTGAAATGTTGTACTCAAGTCATAGTAAAAACCAGAGTGATTTTGGTTGTGATGCAAATGATTAAACGGGTCTTGCTCTTTTTATCACGTCAGCAGTTATCGCTAAACCATTCTAACGACATGTTTGGGCACTACTATAACTGTTTGTGGTATATTTGGTTGAATAAGTAATGTATGTATAAATTTCGTTGCACGTAACGAACTAATCGTAATAAAGTATAGGCTTGGTATTTATATATTATTCTTATCTCATTTAGTGTATGAATTAAACATTGATACGACCAGTTTACTGTAATGCAGATTCATAACTAAACAACTGTAGTCACATCTTCAAATTACTGACCCATGTTTATTCATACGCAAATAATCTTTTCACTGCGGTTTTCAGAATATCAGGAAGTAAGTTGCCTCTCTAGCAGTAGACATGACTCAATGTTCTTCATAGGAATGTACTATAGTTAATAATTTCCCTCTGGGGGTTTACGGTGGCATATGGCCAAGTAAACGGAAACTGTGAGTTAATTAAATTTTCATATTAATATCCATTGCCGAGCCGGCCATGTGACAGAGCAATATGAACTTATGGACTCTGACGTAGTCGTAGCTAGATGATGCCTTGGTTCGGGTTAGGTTTTAAAGTTTCGATGTTCGTGAAAGATAAATAAATCTTTCCGTTAATTTAAAATGCGATGATTTTTACGTGGTAAATGCTGAAATTATCAGCAGTTAGACTAAGCAAGATAGAGGCTGAAGAAGGAAAGTCATATTTCCCTACTGATTCGTCAACTTTTGACTTTCTCGCACATTCGGATTCAGTTTGTTGGAAACGCAGGTGAGGATTGGCTCAATTCATAAAGAGTTTATTTGGTTCCAAACTGGAATCCAAGTGTACAGATAGTTATGAAGTACGCCATTTTCATCCATTTGACGGTTGATCATTATTTTGTTGCGTTTGCTACGGAGGTATTCACGCAATTTCTGTTTTTTCTTCGCATTGAATTGCTATGTTCACGTAGTTTATAACTGTTGTTCTGTTCTTTGTCGTCGTCAGCAGCCACTCTTGACGCTGCATGTAGTTTGAAGGGAATTGTAAAATGTAATTTGCTTCCCGTTTAACACCTGAGATCCGGTTCCCAAGAGATCCGTTTAGTTTTAGATTGTAATGGATGGAGGGGATGAAAATGGGAATGGTTGAATGTCTTGATCTTAACTCCTTACGTGTATCTTGCATTTCTTATTGAATCATCTCCGCACACTATATGTACATATATGCCTTAACACCGCGTCCTCACATCCACGACATCCACGTTCCATTTCTCACTGAATAACAGCTTTTTCAAGGTAAAGTACGAAAAGATAAAAAGGCAAACAAGGCACAATGATATTGTTTTGCTCGTTTGCTTTGCCTGGGCTATTGCTCCGAATAGCAGTCATGTTATAATGTTTTCGGCTCCCCTACAACTATTAAGAAGTTACGTGTACCCTGTCAGGAACTCGGAAGGGGGAAACTAAAAACAGGTACCAGCAGCAGCCGTGAAACGTGAAAGATAAATTTGTAAAGGGGTGTAGAAGCATAATGTGATGTAAATTTTAAATATACCATTAGTTTACGAACCATATATTTTTGTCGGTCTGATCGTAGTAGTTAAAATGAAAACTCTATCCTTATTTTCCCAAAACCCTATTGTTTCCTATGCACCTGTGCATGATTCGACTACTCGCTTTTGCGTTGTAATTGACTTTATGATTGAAAACGCAGTTTGTCATTGTAGCTGAAGATTATTACATGGAGACATTGCTATAATACATTTTTAGGTTGATAGTATGCTAGTTGCTGAGCTATATTACCGACAAAAAGTTGTACATACATTGACGAAACGTATTCGAGTTAGTTCGGATTAGTAAAACAATCTGGTTTAACTCGCAATCGCCTCAAATATCATTCCAGGCAAAATTAGAACTACGCCGAAATTTCCAATCAATTTGTACTAAATTTTATGCATTAAAAGTTGGAATTGGGCCTATGGAGAGTTAGAAATATTTTGCTCAAGGCAAAAATCCATTTTATCAATATTTGTTGTTCCAGCCTTTGCTGAAGGCAGCTTGTAATGGAGGTAATGTTTCTTTTCAGCTTACGGCAAGCAATTTATAAATCTCTTCTGAAATTTACGCTAATATCTTCAATGATACGTGTGAGCACATGCCTAGAAAAAGGGTGATACGGTCCATGCTCTTATATAAGTGAGGGGAAATATATGGATACTGCAAGACTTTAAATTATGACACGAGCTTGCAAGTTTTTGTGGCTTCGTTGTTTATACATTTATCGTGTGTTTTTACCAAGATGCATTATTTTTTGGTTTTGGTACGAGCCTGTAAAATCGACGGCAGCCTGTTTTGCTACCAAATTGTAAGCATCTACCTACAACGATTTTTTTTCCATTTTTGGTAGTATTGACTCCTTAGAATATTCCAAATGTTGAACTTGTTTCGTTTACAAAATGGGAAACAGAATCTAATGTGTAAGATGTTTGTGAAAGATAGTAAAATGATTTTTGAAGTCTGGTTGCAATCTCCTGAGCATTTATGCACTGTAAACGATTTTGTTTTCTACTTAATGTATATTTGGTTATGTAGTTACATTTGCTTCTATTCCTCCTGGTCATGTGTGTTGTTAGTTTTTAGAAAAGGGAATCCACAACACTAACTGCTTTATACTTCCAGAGGTAAAAGCTGCTCAGTGTCTTTCATGAGAAATTTCATGTTGTTTGTTGAACGTAAGTGTATGCAGTGTGCCCCGTATGCTTATTAAATGAGTATGATATCAAATAGCTGAAGATGATGCGCTGGAAGAGCAATTCAGACTGAGGTACGCATTACGGAATTTTTATGTTAGGACCAGCAGAGGGGTACTGATATGGTGCTTTGGAGGGTATTAGAGCCTCTCTTGCTCTCCGTGTTTCTAATATGGTTTGAAGATTCTATATGAAAAAGTAGCAGCATAAAAGGCGAATAGTCCATGGTGGTCTTCTTGTATGTTGCTACATTTTTTAAATGTATTCCCTTGTGACCAGAACGGAGCGGAAGACGATATTTATGTGGGATGTTTTTAATTCTTAATGGATATTCAGTTGGATCAGTTGCCTCCGTTTTTTCACTTTTCCTACCATATAATACAAACCAGCTAAGATATGTAATGTCATGATGTAAGAGAAAAAAGTTGGTTTCTTCTCTCGAGTAAGTTTTTTCGCTGGTTGGTGGTGGCTGAGAAAACGTTATGAATGTGTCTGTTATAACCCAAAAGATACAGAATTCCCGAACATGGGTATTTTATGGCACCCTCAGGAGTGCATGCAAGCACCACAATACGTGCATGTGTGGTTCGTACACCTTTACTTTCACTTGCAAACAACTGTTTGTAATGGGTTCCATGATGTGTACTACATCTCCCCTTGTATCAAGGGTAGCTTTTGGTGTCACAAAGATCCAAAGATGTTGGTTGCGTGGTTCAAAACACTACCATCATCATCATAAGGTTTTTTTTACTCTGTATTCACGTTCTGTGTGCGCAATGTACCCATAAATACACACGTAACAAACCTTAGGGATCCTGCATGAATTTTTTTTGTAGAAACTAAGCTTTGAATTTTTTAGCAGCTAAAATTTAGGAGAAAGTCTTAAAAATTACTGCTTCTAGCGGTACGCTTACATATTCTCTACTCTCGACAGAAAATGAATGTAAAGGGGTGGTGGGCTCCATTGTTGTATGCGCATAATGGTTAGTGCTATTGTGATGACGCCACATAGCCACGCTATTTTGTACTGATGATAATTTCATGTCCAATTTGCCAGGACTTACTGGCATATCATCTAAATTGCCTATTGTACTCTTGCTTATATAAGTCTGTATCACACTTACGCGACGGGGTTGCTATTAAGACACAGCTACACGTACATTTTGTAAACTGGGATACATTAATGTGGTACCTGATGCATTTTTATTCATTACAGTAATGCACGGAGGGAATCATGTATTTATAATATGATCTATAGCAAACCAACTAAAAAGTATGGACTATATACTTATTACGGACTAGAGAATTTATTTTGAAAATTCTACGTGCGTACCATCTTTTTGAACTGTTTCAAAAAATCTAAAACTCACAACAAATTTTCTCAGTGCAAATGCGTCCACATATCAAGCAAATATAATGTGAATTTGTGAATGTTGAATGTGGGGATATTTTAGACCAATTTTTGTGAACGAAAATGTAATGGATTCATTATGGTGTTAGCATAAAATCACCAAAATAAATTAAATTGTGAAAAATTACTGCAAAATATCCAATGAGGTATGTGATGCGAAAGCTAAAGACATTCCCTGTTAATACAATCTGGCTTTAGTTGTTGTAAGTGTCCGTAACACTCAAAAAAATTTGTGTTTGTATGAAGTACCTAATACGGGTAGATGCATCAGATGTACATACAGCAAGTATGCATGATTCATGCTATCAGATTAGGTACGTCACGTATTTGTTGGCTGTTCTTGAGATACATGTGGGCAAACTTACGATTAGAGCATTTGTGTACTTCCATTGAAAAAAACGAAGAAGAAAAATGAATGAAGGCAAAATGCGAAGTGAATGTAAGTTGCTAGACATGTCTGTATATTCACTTTCAATGCATGCTTTAAATAGAGCCTGGCATGCAAGTAGTTGAGAATTTTTTACTGTCTTAGCAGTCAGTACGATTCAAGCTACGATGAGCAAGTGACAGTGCTATGCGGTAGTAAATAAATGTGTTGATCGCTCTTACTCACTTTTTTCTCCCAGTTCTGATGTCACAAGATTGCATATTACTGACTACATTGCATGTTGTGTTTATTGTCAAAAGTATTGTTGGCTGGTCTAGAGGTTGAATCAGTGTGACTCGTCCAACAAAATGGCCCTCTGTTGTGAATTTACTTTTCTAAAAAATGTAAAATTGCGTTAGGCATCACGTTTCAGATGACATTTGTTTAAGATTTGCGTTCAACGAGTGTGCAGTTTAAATGTGATTATATAACCTTGAGTTCTTGCCAGATCAATAATGTGTGTATCAAGTTGGTTTGGTTCAAATATGTGCTGAAAAAAGTTTGATTGGTGCAACGCTAATGTTGTATCTTACAAGAAGATATTTTATAGTAGAAGATTGTCATTTCAACTGTAAGTATCAATTCGAGAACAGACAGGTGTATTTTCATGTTTTTGCAATATTCATTGAAGCAGTGCAGTCAAGTTTAATGCAAAGCCTTCCAAGTACATTAGTCTCCAAATCACATACACTAATTAGCGTTTCTTCGGATCAAGAAACAAAATCCATAGAAAGTTAAAAACATTGTAAGTTTACTCAAAATCAAATTTCGATTTCACTTGGTGATAGGCGAGTACTTAAAAGATTGAATTAAAAGTCAGTGAATTTACGTTTCACATTTCCTGGTGCATCCATTTTACTAGACGTAATGTTAAAAGGTCCAGTTAGACAAACAGAGTGTAAATTTGGTGCATTGAACATGTACATTGGTCAAATGAGTAATTGAAGAATGTGCTGTCACTCATGTACGGATAATTCAAGGAATGTGTAACTTCGAATAGCATGCATGTGTGTGGTGAGTTGAGTCGTTGAGTGTCTCATCATCATCATCCTTCCACAATCTCAAGAAAAGCCAAGTTGGTGTTTACAGATTTGATTCTAGACACGTACTGTTTTATGACTGTGTGACGATGAGCAGCTTCTGCTTCTTCTAATGATTAGAGCAAGAGCAACCACAGCCAAGTAGCTTAGTAAGTTAAACTATCGTTACGTTAGTATATATAACATACCTATAATATATTATATACTACAGCTTAACTGTGCGAGTAGATTCCGTACTTTTGTGTGAGCCAAATATTTTGAAGGTTTTTGTTGAGATGAAAATATCATGCTGCAGTTGGCATTGAGTGGTTTTGCATGTAATATGAATGCATTCTTTTTGTGATGACACTACAACAAAGCAAAACAGTTTCAAGAGGCTTTGGATACCAGGCACCAGTGCAAAGGAAGAAACTTTTATGCCTAGTTGGAAGTTCAGTGTAATGCTACACATACCAATTTCTATGCAAAGTAGGTGTGCTTATGTAAGAAATGACTTCTCATACTTTGTCAAGAGGTACTGCAAAAATAACTTTCGAAGGAATTTTTTTTATAAAAAGCTTGGCAGTCAGCATGAAATTTAAAGGATGGTTTCCACTAGTTTAAAAAGTTATACTTTAGAGAGCTGGTTTGAGCAGCTTTCTGCTAAGCCGCTCTGCATTCTGCAAATTTTACTTTATTTTAAATGCCGAGATAAGCCTTGAGTTGAAGACATTATATGTATATGTTATTTTCAACATTGAAACAAGAGCGATGTACTACAATATACAATTTTAGAAATTGTCGCGAATTACAGCGTGTTAGATTACGTGAGCAGAGTGAAACACATTCTTGTTTACTATTGTGAAATATAATTTGTAGATTCATTACTGTCAAAATTCGCGTTTTATGGTAAAAACATTACAAAATGAGGTGAAGTAGTCCACCTAAAACACAGTTTTTAAGATTTACTGTTATATGGATGGAATCTGCATATTATGCAATGTACGAATTTCACTGGAGTGGTGTAAGCTGAACATTTGTCAATTGTCATATCATGTTGTTATATCGCATTGTCAGAAATGCGTGTTAGCAAAAGCCTATTTGGATGTTTTGCTTCGGAAATGGTCTGCATTCATACCGCAAGTATAAAATATCATTGAGGAACTAACAAGGATAATAGGATTTCCAGGAATTGTAAGGAATCATAAAATTGGTTCTAATGTGCTTTTTCAGTAGTTGCATAGCTAGAATCTTTCTGATTGCATGTCATGTTCACAAAAAGAAAACATTTCTGGTTCGTTGATCAGAAGAAAGTCTTACAAAAGAATGGTCAAGATTAAGATGCATGAACGAAAACTTTGTAATTGGTGCAATGCACAACACCACATTCGTATTCTCATTGTCCGTTCCATCAAAGCCATTCTGTACATTACATGTTTGTTAGTATGTGTGGGCATATATAATACTAATGATCGTTGAAAGATATATAGCTTTTCATTTATGAAGACGTAATGAGTTCTTTCTAGTAGCTCGTATAGAATAGAGACGGCATCGCTCTGATTGGATTAAGCAGGGTTATTATTTCCCCCTTTTTGGAAATACCAACTCGAACAACTCTCATCCTTCCGTTCTGCCCTTATGACAGCTCACCGATGTTGTCTGTCAAATTACCCAGAACAGATTGAATCGTCATGTTCAAGTCACATACTATTGCGTCCTCCTCCTACCCACATTCATTATCTTTCAAAGGCAACCTCTGACTGTTCATTTTGATCATAAGTTGTTGGAGCTGCTTCCATTTGGTTTCGAGATCGAAGTGGTAGTAGCTTGCCTTGGCCACTAAATTCCAACGTCCAAGTTGAATTGGAAGTGACGATGAGTTATTGTGCCTCGAGTGCGATAGAAAGTTACCTGTACTGTGTATAACATGGGCATGTGATTCTTGTTATGGCAGTAATATAATTAGCTGCTGGAGTGTGTTCATAATTTCCTGGAGGGCTGTAAAGATGTGGCATCTTCTCGGAAAGGTGGGTGGGAGCCTGAGTTGAGTACTGTTGTTTATAGGAGAAATGTGTTTAAAAGTAACAAGAGAGAATGAGGAGTAGTGGTTGGAGTTGGTTTGGAGTAGAGAGGATGCGTTACGCCTGTAGGAACCGTGTATAATAATACTTGCAGGTGTATATTAATTATTTACTACCCATTAATTCCGTTGTTTCTAGTGAATTTATATGGTTATTTCCGAATCCTAAATCATGTCTATATAAATTCTTGTTGAATTTGGAAGGCACTTGATTTAGAGAGTATAGATTTCTGTGTTGGACGAAGAACTGTAAGTAATATTGAAACAACAACTAAAGCGGATGCATTAATGATATGATGACCAATCTAATGGCTAGCGCGTGCTCTTACGTACAAATGGAATGGGGGAAATGAAGTGCTCTCATTGTTCACTGTGATAGAATAGAATCACTCGGGATACTTTTTCTGTATGTCCGTGCATATCACATGCTATGAAATGAAAGTAGTATAGGTGCATACGGAGGGTATTTATACACACATCTATATATGATAGACACAGATTTCTTGGTATTGGTTTTACTTTAGTTGATATAACGAAATAAGCCAAGGCTCCGATCAGATTCCACCATATCGGGAGAAAGGGGAGTTGAAGTCACTGTCCGTTAGTTTGTTTTATCGGATTGGACACAACAGATGGATGGAGTAAGGAAGTTGACAGAATAAGGAGAACTATAAAAAGATATTCAGTAAACTTTTCATGTCACTTTGCAGTTAGTTAAAAGTTATCTACTGGTGCAGCACATCATGCTTTTTGTAGGAGACTCTTCTTTTATCTAAAACTGTATCAAAACTGTTTATTCTTGTCTGTGGTATTTCTTGCAAATGCGAATTCCTCTGCCTGGAGTATTGTCCTCTCTCTCTGCCTCCAACAACCACCAACAAAGTGCGTTGTTGTCTCTGTTCATTTCTTATGAGAATGCAATCTGCCTGCATATTTGGAGACGTTGGTGGTGTTGAGTATCCTCTGTTCTGTATTTCATGCTATATGTTCTGGAAACACATACATGTATATTTTTCTTCATACCACTTGTTTTCTATTTGGTTTGTTTGCTTCTAAAAAAACTGTAAGGTTCTAGTCAGCTTGATGGCTTACTCTTTTGAGATCTACACAAAAATCAGCTTCCGTTTGCGTCTCATACGCACATAAAAACAAAGTTTGTCATGCAACTTTATTTCATCCTGTTTTTTTTCTGTTTCATGAACACATACAGACTATTGCGCTTTTACATTATTACATGCAAAAGTTGTAGCTTATGTCAGAGAGTGATAAATTGGCTTTGTCTGACGTGATACGTAGATATATTGTCAGATAGATAGCTTGTATTTACTCGCGTGCTTGCACTTTGTCACTTCATGCTTTTTGTTATCAGTTCCACTTTACGAGAAACTGCATTACTGGTTGATAATTTGCTCTTTTATTTCGTAGGAGTGATTATTTGGAGTCCGATATGTCACTCTATTAAATCGAATTCTATGAATGTTCAGCTTCTGTTGCAATTCCTGTTAAAACAGGAGTCGATTTTCTGTATTCACACTGGAGTTTGTGTACGCTGGGATACTAGCATAGGATCATAATGCATTTCCGCTCACACTTTAAACTTTAACTTTGCTCATTACAAGAACGAGAATGAGTAATACTCATCATAACGCGTAAGCAATGGTTTTCTGTACGTTGAATATAATTTGTTGCTAACAAGGTTTCTCCTACAAGCTTCGTATATAGTCAGGATTATTCAGATTCATAAGTACATTCTAGTTAGCATCCCAAACTATATGGGCCTGGTTAAGTTCACGTGGAAAATGTTATATTGAAAAATGTCTTGCAGTGCAGAGAAGACTCCTAAATAAATAGCATGAGGTGTGGGAAGAGTGCGGGTTTGATTAAAAGCAGTGGCAGGGAAAGTTACGGTGGGAGAGCGTTATTGGAAAAGGAAGTTTATTTATTTCACATTTTTGGTTGAAGTTTCAGTAAAAGCACTCTGCCGAAAATTGGTAAATGGAACTTTTGTGAGCGAGGTACATGTAAGGGGTGACAGTCATGATGATAAACTTTTCACCATGCCTGAGGCTGTGAAGTGAGAGGGAAGGGAGAGCACACTCTTCTGAAGAAGGTGAAAGGGTTTAGAAGTACTCTTGAGCTTAAGTATTACTCGGCATGGAAAGCTGGAAAGTCTTTTACATGAAGTAATATTATGCTGCTTAAGAATGTATAACCGTGTTACTCCACCGATTTACAACCGTTATAGTAGTATTTTTAGATCAGCATCAGCATAATAATCAGCATCGAATCAGAATCAAAGTGTAGTTTGATTTTCTTCACTCAACGTTTTCAATCCCTAACGTTATTCGTAGGGATACTTTGGTGTGAGATTAAATCCAATATTTCATACAATATGGGTCGATGTGGATCATTCGTTTGGAAAATAAGATCTTATGTATGTACATGAATATGCGACTGATTTTAATAATGTATAAGCTCTTTGCCAATTATGGTAGGATATGATACAACCTGATTGCAATGCTGTAAAAGTAGTAGCCATCTACAAAATATTTACTGAAATCACTAACAATGAATCGATTTGATCAGTGTAAATTTTGTTTTATTCTAGGTCATGTCCGACTGCGTACCATCGCCATCAAGCGATTCATCTTATGCCTCCAGCTCTGCAACAAAATCCTCCAGTGGCTCTTCCGCATCTCCAACTTGTGAAATATCATTACTTGAGAGACTCATTCGTACGCATCCAATATGGTTCCTTCCGTCATTACAACGTTCCGGAGCTCTTCATCTCCTACAGGTAATTTGGCTGAATATAAATTCATCACCAGCACTGTCACACAAGCAAAATATGATTCACCAATAACTAATGTAGTTTTCTTTAACATGATAATTAGATTCTTGAAACATTTTCCATCTATTCAGACTTTTACTATCGCCCATGTTTAATTTGTTTCTCCCGTTTTACGAAATCATAGATAAATTGAGTCACTATTAATTCTAAGTCAATAAAGCCAATGCCAATCACTGAATCGAAAGTCTGACATTAGAACTTATCCAGTAAATTATTATCGAAGCTTTCATGCTATCATTCAAAGTCTATATATCTCAATATCTCAACGGTGGGGCTACCGACACACTATATACATCAAGAAAGTAGTGTGTGAATTATTCTGGTTTTAATTTGCTATGTTCGCGTATGAATTTGTAAACGGGGTCACAAATGTTTTTGTGGGAGGGCAAAACATTCTTTTGATCACGAAACACATGTAACATCTTGCGTTGGCAGGTAAGGAATTGTTATTTGGCAATACGAATACGTTACCTAGATTTGTGTGTTAAGTAAGTGAGAGAGATGGGGAATGATTTGTGTATTTGACTATCTAAAACTCACGTGTATTTGATTATACCCATAATGCTACATACATAACTTCAACAGCATGATTACGCAAGATGTTCGCAAATTCTATGATTAGGAATGAGTAATGAATGCTACACAAAAGGCATACACATACCTACTTGGGGTATGTTGATTTTAATTTAAAAGTAAAATGAGATTCGCTTTCCTGTTTTTACTACTTATAAAGAACAGCGTCGTAAGCCGCAATGTTTTTACCATTTTATCACTTCTCAATATTAGGTATTTGGTATTGCAGTTATGTTAAGCAATGATATTGCTTCTTTGTAGGGACGAGAGGTGGGCAACTTTATTGTAAGAAGCTCAACCCAACCTTTGACGATGGCATTGTCTGTTAAGCTGCCGGGGAATCATGTTGAACATTACCTGCTGAAAGCTATCGGCAATCGTATAGCATTAGAGAACTCAACCCACACGTTTGAAACCGTCCACCAACTCATTGCTCATTACTGCGACGTCAGGTAAGGGCGAACCATTTTTGCAAGAATATTTTCAGTGTGCGATTTCTCCATTAAAGCTTTTCCATTAAAGTTGCTACTGTCGCTGCTAAGATTTGTATCAAGGGATTTCCATCAAGACTTTTTTGTTCACGAAATTTCAGTCAGACCTTTGAGATTTCATTATTTTGTTTAATAGTAGTGGGAATCAAACACCTGCATTGTCACTGTGTACGTGTAGCGCAATGCGGGTAAGAGAGTGAGAGAATTTGTGAATTGGTGCAACAGGATGAGAATATAGAAATGAATTTGTGAAAATACGCACACTTAATGCATAGTAGTGTTGCATAGTACATAGTACATTTGTGTGAGAGAAGTGTTCCCTTTTCAAAAATAATGGTACCTTCATTATTCATGCCAAAGTTCCCAGATTCTCAAATTCATGAACCCACATACTAGACGGGTCTTGCATCAGCCTGTATGATCAGATTTAAGCAGCTTAATGAAAATTACATACATTCATACTAGTTCCGTAAGTTCTGTTATTTCACTGAAACTGGTTTCTTCGGACTATGAAACAGAACTAGCAGAAAAACGTACATTTAACAGTTTGCATGAAATCTCAAGTTGAGCAACGTGATGAAGTTGATGCAGAAAAGCTCTCATTTATATTCACAGCGATGAAATACCCGTTTGTCTCCGTGTACCAACTGCAATCGCGGAGGCTGTATCAAGACAACAACTGAGGTCGTATGCACTCCTCGGACAAGGTATGTTTCCTGCTTAAACTAACCCTTTTTTACTCTTGCTACACTGATAATATCCCCATTTGGGGTCTCATTAATTAGTTAAAATGTTAACATTATTTACACAATACGGTTTGGAGGGGGAGAATAGAACATGTTTCCCCAACTTCCTGCATTGGGGTGATTAAACAGTTCCTATCTGCACTTTATAAACGCATCTACGAATGTTGCTGCTATGTTTATTAAAGCATCTCACATCTCCGTCATTATTAGTGTTTAATGGGCATTAGATGAATCGGATCGGACTTCATTTACTTCCATTTATACATAACGCTCAACTCGCGGAAGGGGAACTTTTGAGATCCCATCATCCATGTCAATCCACGTCCAAAATTAATGGTTTGTAGCTATAAAGACTCAAATCGTGTTTGTAGCTTCATTTTCAAGAATTGAAGGAGAAATGAATGATGATCTTGAACTTAGCAAAGCAATGA
Source organism: Orchesella bifasciata (assembly GCA_034697805.1). Lineage (NCBI taxonomy): Eukaryota > Metazoa > Arthropoda > Collembola > Entomobryomorpha > Orchesellidae > Orchesella > Orchesella bifasciata. Next base: position 37,528 of record JAQGAP010000206.1, read on the forward strand.
CTACTGAACCGACTACCATAATAAGTCATGACTTTTGAAATTCGATTTTTGTAGAGACTTTGCCGGTATAATAGAGCAAAAGAAAATATTTTAACCTAAACAATTTTATACCATCTAAAAATGAATACATGCTTTGTCCTCTAATTGGACAATCCTGCAGTTAGTAAAAAAACTATAGTAGTTAGTGGACATTGGGTGTTATTTAGAACTGTAGCACCACCCCATGCAAATGCAATTTTTATATAAGTGTCCATCTCTTTGCAATTTTGCGGGGTAACATGTTTAGATATTTAGCTCCCTAAATGTTTTGCTGTGTGTTGTCTAATATATTGCATAAACAATAAAGGCACGTTTGCCCCATTACAAACCTATTACATATTTGTGTCGCTAATTGTGTTTCTATTTTTGGAATTGCAACTTTTTCCTTTAGAGTTTTGGACTCACTCATCGAGCGGAAGTGGGAAAGAGCTCAGCAGCCCTTCTGATGCAGAAGTGAACAAGAATTTTTTGTCTTCTGGTCTGGAAAGCCATTCTAGCTCAAGTCAGAACAGCTTATGTGACGGCACCAAAAAGTATGTTTTAATGCGTTTTACAGGAAATACATAAGTATGCATGGAATTTCAGACATATTTTGACTTACATAACGTGCTTACGATTACTTCTCTTAACACTACAAACGGCAAATGAAGCGATGAACCCAACAAAATAACATGTATTCATACATTTGTCATTACTAGTTGGAGATAGGGAACAATTTTGTTTGTTATTTGTCCACCGCAGAGTTTATGCGACGTGTTTCCCTTACTATCTGAGTCAGTAGTGTCCATGTATTTAAAAGCTGGTTAAAAAGAATTTTGTACAAGCCTATTACGTAATTGCATAGTATATGGGATGCTAATCCATGTATATTTGCTCTGATAATGCGTGTCAGTGATAACACTAGTAGTGTTCCATAATGTTTTGCGCTGTAACGAACACGAACACAATAATGTGTTACCAGAAGTGTGTCTTTATTCAGGATGTTCGTTCGTACGTTTTTATTTAAAGCAGAAAGCTCATTGACTTATTGTTAGGTGTTTTATCTTTTCGGGAAATAAGAAATAAAACCAGTGTTATTTTATCAACGGTTATCGGACATAATCCTGCCTTTACAATTCGGTAGCGGTACTTTGTACTTGATAGCATTGCTGCGCAAATTCTTTTTGAACTACCCTAAAAATAATCGTAATTTGTTTAATGTTGTAGGCCTTGCCGACCGACAACACTGGAGCTTGGTAGTTGTAGCGCAACTGTTGGTGGTACAGGGGCAACTTGTACACCTCCTCCAGTTCCACCAAGATGGTCGCGATCCGCGTTACTTACTCCTCTGTCGTTGCCCTCATCTATTCAGTCTACACCGTCGGAAGTGCAATCAACTTTTAGTGAGAAAAGTAGTCGTCCAGGGAAAAAGAAAAAACGAAACTCTGGCGGAAACAAAGCGGAATCCATTCATTACAAGGACACCGAGATTTTAGATCTATTCAAAGGCGTAAGAAAAAATGTATTTTTTGCATACACAGCTTGTATGAATTCAACATGTATACGCAATATGTCCCAAGTTATGCATTTATGAAAGATGCAGGCAGAATAGACAGCTTTTATGCACCGTGTTTTATTGGATGCATGTTTTACAAAAATCCCATCAATACTTGTGTGAATGCAGCAAGCATGGTCTGTTTCGTACAGATACATATTATGGATGAAAGTGAAATATTACTTATACTCACTCAGTAGATTGTTATTTTTGTATAGTTAAGTGCACACCTGGAAACTTACATTACAGAACGGTAGAGACGTGCTGTTGAAATGTTGGTGTTGTTCACTTGTTTTTTGGCATGAATCTTTAATCGAATCGCTTGTCTCCCAGCATGCAACTTTCCAAGTGGAAATGGTGGGTAGAACTGTGCTACGGATTCGAAGTACATTTGGTGGGGATTTCTTGTTTGCTTATCCACATTACATTCGTAAAATAAGTTGGTGTGTACACGAGACAGGAATTTAATAAAATTCTAAAACTTTTCTATCCCATTAAATACGAATGTTGGTCGGAGAAAGTAAAGAATTTCACCCATACCAGCATGCTCACTCCTGTTTCGTAAAAGGAAAGTGGGTCAGGCAGCTACTATGAAATGTACTTAAGGGTATTGGTATCTGACTGAAAAAAACATTACAAGTTTTTAAAAGCCCTCTTCTTTATGCCCATGTAACAAATAGCTAACTGTCCTTCCCTTCGGAAGGAGAGAGCAAGAGCAAGTACTTTTTCCTTTGCCACTAGCTCAACTTGACTTTTTCTCCCTAATCCTACTTTAATTCTCTTTCTCCGTCTTATGGACTGAACACTGAAGTATGATACAAACCCTCGTGCCATTAATCTGTGTCGCTGGAGAGCATGAAATGAAATGAGTGTGACAATGTTTAGAAATATTTATGGGTCTCTGGGGCAGAATGGATGCTCCCTTACGTTCTGCATGTAAGATGTGGTTTAGCTTGTGGTCCTTTATGAATCTGTCATGACAGGTATTAATAATCTCGGAGATCTCTTTTGGAAGCTACTCTCTTTTTTTTTGTTTAAACACAATAATGATAATGTGCCAACTAGTTCTTGTCATGTTTTAGAGGTTATTACGGCATAAATGTTGACAGCTTTCTCATTCAATTTGGTTCTTATCAAATAAGCAAAATAATTCGTTCCCAACATGATATATCGTCGTGCAAGAAGAGATGAGAGTGGAAAAGGTTAACTTTGCAATTCCAAGAAAGACATTTTGTAAATCACAAAGTTGCTGTAGTACATTAGATCCCTCTGCTTATAGTCGTCGTGCGTGCTTTCTCTGCAAAAATGGAAATGATTGTAAAACTGATGCTTATTTTTTCCATTGCAGACTAAAACGATTTACGACGATAAGGCAAGTGATTACGAGGATATTTGGTCGCCCCATGAGAGAGCCCACACCCCAAGATTATCAACCTTTAAGCCGGATTTAATAGCTTCATCACTAGCTTCTGATTTAGACACTTGTACGAACATACTCAGGAATAAGAATAATAACAAAGGTCAACTTCAGTCGCCCAGAACAGCGCAGTCGGAAGATGAGGAACGCCTTGTCGAGAATAAGAATGCTCAAAATAATAGACATAGTTTAAATGGACAACATCTTAGTCAGGTTCAAATTCAGATCACGGATGCCAAGGACGTTGGAGTGAAAAGACGAAGTAGAATTGAAGGAGAACTTGAAAATCGGGACAGTGTCGAAGTAGAAAATAAGAAGAGTCCAGGCTTATATTCTGAGCCTGTGGATTCCATTGCATTTAGGAGATTTGGAAATCATCGTCATTCAGAACCCAATATAAGGTGGTCTCAGCCCGTACTTTCTCTGGTGAAGCTAGATTTTGGCGGAGGTGGAGGATTAAGTGAGGATGAAAACCGTGTAGAAACTGTCGGAACCGGAAAGAGCAAAATCGCTCTGCTACAAAGGCGACTTCAGGAAAAGCGAGAACAGCAAATTACAACTAAAAGTTACCATAAGAGTATTAGCGCCAGTCAACATCAAATTTCCAACAGGAAAAGTGTTACAAATGTCGCAGCATCAGTATCAGTGGGGAGTGAGTTGATAGTTAATAGTGTAACCATGAATGAAGACAACTGGAATATTAACTCAAAAAGCCATACGAGTGGGAGTGTTGATAACTTATACAATTCAAATATAAAGCAGCTGCTTATTTCAGATCCTGTGGGTACAGAAAGCAAAGGAATCTCAGTCCCTAAAGAGGGGACCATCGAATTGGAATCAGGTAAAATATAAAAGGCCCTCACTGTAACAATTTCATCACATTATTTCCTTAAAAGGCTCATTGATCTTGATTTGTCGGATTTTTTAGCTCCCGAAGATCTTAGAAATTCGAACTTGCAGCATACAAACGAAGCTAGTGTTCTTGAAGTATCCCAGAATCACTCGTGGAGAGTGGATAACTCTTGGGAGTTTGTCATGTGGCAAAAGGATGGGGAGCGACATCCACAGGAAAGTACGGCAAAGTTTCCTGTCCTAACTCCACCAAACTCCCCGCACAACGTAGAAGGTGGAGTTGATCATCATTCCGGTGATAACTTCAGTGGGATAAGCCAAACAGAGAGCTCATTAAACTCTGTGAATAACAACCAAAGTGATTATGATGGAAGTAACAACAACCTTCATCGCTTTTCCCGATACGACAACTTGGAGATTCAGCGAGCAGAAGACGAGTCTAGCGAAGATGGACATTTAGAGGCTGAAGGTCAAGAAAAAATATCTGCCCCTTGGGATTCCTCAAAATGGGAACATTTGCTGCGTCTGGTTTCTGAGTCCACTCAACAGTTGGATTCCTTACAAATGCTGGAAAGTAGTCTAGAGAAGAGGCGGAACTTAAATGAGACACAAGCGACCCAGTTAGTTGTACCTAACGTCAATGCAACGGAGTCAAAGCAAAGGGTATATAAGCTTATAAGATATACAACTTAAAGCTCCATTACATTTTGCAGCATTAAGTAAAACTTTTTATATAATTTAGATTTCAAAAATCTTGGAGGTCAGTGGAAACGTAGATAAAGCTAGCAAAACTATCATTGGAGTGGTACGAAAAATGGCTTCTAAGGATGATGGAGTATTTGGTCCTACATTAAAAAGCTTTATTTCCTGTACCATTTCTGCAAAGACACTTGACCCTAACGTAAGTCACTACAACTGTTAGTTGTCTTACTGCCATATTCTTTATCTTTCTTCTAATAATCTATATTGTTGTTCTATGAAAATTTTTAGAAGGTCATGCGGAACGTCCGCCAATTTATATCAGGGATGAAGAATTTCTTAGTTGGTGTCAGTCCGGAGACTACAGATTTGCGAGCAGAAATGAAGAAGCAAACGGAAATGCTGAATGATTCCGAATTTCTAAATATTGATTCCATACTTGAAGAAGTTCTAGTAGATTTAGTCATTGCCCCATTAACTCTCCACATTCGAGGATTGATCGACTCCTACATAGTCAAAACACAAGAGCCCCTAACGTTAAACAATCAAGGCAACACAGAATTCAAATATTTTACACTGGATCCACAGAGTAAAGCCGGATTCGAAAAGCTGAAAAATATTTATAGTGGATTCGAAGACTCTGTGTCTCCAATCAAGAAACTTGATAAATGGAATGAATATGTCTGTCAGGTAAGAAGAAATACTAATGAGTGACGACCATTCTTACTCTTATGTGCATATTACATTACATATCTTTTAAGTATCTATTAATCTTTAACAGGTCCAGGACATGGAAAACTATTCCTCTGATTCTTTTCTGCCTCTTTTGACGGAAATGCTGGGCGCTACAGCATCAGTCAGCTTGCCATCTCACGTTGAATACATGATTGGACTACTTCCCCACTCCTTGGCAGAGCAAAACAACTATTCGTTATCTTTGTTGCAATCTGCAGTATCTGGAGTTAAATGCCAGAACGACGGTTCTCAGGGCACATCTACAATCACGTCTGTCCGGGTTATCGTTCCCGATGAAAGGAATGGGACGCTCATTAGGTAGAAAAATTTATAAGAACGACTATGCATTCATTCTTAAATGGGGTAAATGACTACACAAAATATGTGCTATTTTGTTACATTAGAAAAGTGGTGCCTGTCCGGGAATCTACAACCAACAAAGAAGTAGCAAAGATGGTCGCATCCAAGCTGGGAATAACGAATCCAGGGGACTACGTTCTGGTAAAAATTAAAGATGGAGAAGGTAAAAACTATAACAGCACGGAGCGTTTTTTCCTAATTAATTTTACATGCCCTTCATTCAATTACAAAATAATGGTCTGTCTGTTTATTGCAGAAAAATTGTGTGTGGAGTGCGACCTGGTTTCTGAGTCAGTCGGAGACACGTCTGCAGCATTGGCATACAAAAGAATCGATGCAAAAATTGGTTGGCCACAAAGGATGAGCTAGAATATGCCTTCCCCACCTATTGTTTTTAGTGTTCAATAGTGATTCACTGTTAATTTCCATTACGCCAAACAGAACTAATGCATATAGAAAATAACGCAAAAGCATACCATTTTGACATTTTAAATCACGAATGCATTTGATTTACATAATTTCCTGTGATAATACCTCGTTATTAATATCTTACATTTAAATTTTATTCAGCAGTTACTTTATAGTAGTTATGATAGTGCGTGTTTAAATGTTGAATCATTATCATCGTGATCCCCGTAGTTGGCGTTTGGTAGAATACTTCTTATTCATTCAACAATACAACTACATTCTCAACAATGCTGTTTAGTATTCTTCATATACTATAATATTATTATTATTACTGTTGTAGTAATTTTAGTTGCAGTTTAATCATTAGTATCGCTGATATGAGAGGACCCCACCCTCCTTGCTAATGATGATGACATGTATGCTACCTAGTCAAGTTTTTACCATGCCACTGTGTTGTTCCTTCATTGTTTCTCTATATCATACTAAATATTATGTAACTTTGCACTAACCCACAGCACACAGGTTAACGTTCATAAATTAATAGTTTTAGAGGAAAGAGTGAAGAACCACATGACAAAACTTATCAAATTTTCTCTTAAATTTTACCTATAACGAAAGACTTTTGTCGAAAGTTGTAATTGATGCCATATTATACTATATATTATCAAATACTTAATATGAAATCGTATAATTGTATAATACACAAATAATAATTGTTTGTACCAATACGTATAGACTGTCAAAAAAATTTAAAAACCTATTTTCCTCGATTAAAAAACTCATTATATTATTGGATAAGTGACATGGCTCATTTTTTGTAAACCTAAAAACTTCTTTCTTACAATAAAGAAAAATAAAATATTCCTTTTGTAACAACTCAGTAATAAAATTTATTCGTTTTCCCTTACATTTCAATTCCAACAGAACAACTGAAGTGCTAACTTAACAAGGAGGTAACGGAAGCAGTGATGTAAACAAGATGTATACAAAATTGTGTTCTACATTACATAAAAATACTCACGACAAGCGCATACTTGAACCTAACCACATCATACAAACAACGTCTGTGATGATGATTTATAGGAAATTTGATCAGATTCATGTTGTAGGTGTCGTAGCAGTAGTAACTCGCTCCAAAGCTTCCATCATAATTATACTATTTCCACGAATCACCTGCAATCAATTAAAGCAGTATATCACATTAATTCTTCATAATCCAGTCATTCAGTCCAACAATGAATACTTATACGGATAATTTGAGCTCATACCACCATCCCGATATTGTTCTTCGAGCCATCTTTGCAGTCTTCAATCGTATCATCCAAAACAATGTTCATGAATGGGTCAAATCCTCGCAAAATCCCATTAATCTGTCGGCCCCCATTCAACTTCACTAAAATATCAAAAACAAAATATTTAATTCTTTTCTGAATGCTCATCACTCATAGTTTATCCAAATGCTGAAGCATTTTTATAGAAATTTTGACTTACTGGCTAGCCTCTTGTCCATCAACCTGCAAGCAAAATAAAACAACAGAATTATTAACAAAGTTTTATCAGTGATTGACATTGATTGTACCAACCACAACAACTGACATAAATGTATTTAAAACTTTAAAAAATGTGATATTAAACTTACTTCTTAAGTTCTGGAGGATGTGCCTTGCTCATTGTGATTTAGTTTTAGTTTGAGGGTTGATACTTTATATTTTCAGTCGCTCACAAACTCACAAACACAATTGCTCGTGTATGTAAACTCTTTAATCCAATCGGATTTAGTAAATGTTTTTAATTTGCTAGATCCGAATAACAAAAGTGGATGCTTTTTCGTAAGTAAGAATGACAAACGAGAAGATACACAAGAAAGGATGTTTGACTTTGGGTATGCTTATGCACAAGAACCACACACAACGATCTAAAAGGAAGCCGCATCAGTTAGGCTTTGCGCCTTTCGTGTCGTCTATGAGTATTTGGGTGTGCGTACCAATCCACATATCCTCGAGACCAGATAGATTTTATGCAGAACTTTTACCTGATCTATGAGATAGAATCAATTTGCTTTCACTTTACTTTCAAGAATATTCACTTATTCACTCAGAATTGCAAGTGAGCATTAAATTGATGCAATGAACAAGTAAATTGTATTCTGTATCTTCATTTTTATTCTGTAGTTATTGCTGGGTATGGTTAATTTTAATTAACTTGACTTTAAGAACATAAAAATGAGTATATGATTAGAGGAATGAGTTATGAGATGACATGAGTGAGTTACAATATGTAATTGTTTTCATTCTTGTCAAAGGTACTTACTATACTGAATTGTTCTAATTGTCAGACATGGCATAATTACCTGTATATTGCTTAGATTGGTTCATTGACGACTAGCCTATCGAGGAAAGCATGAAAAGTTAAAGTACACGGACGGGAAAAGCATTTATCACAGTCCAATCTTGACTCTTTTACATCAATTATTATACTAAACTGGATAACTATTGAGTTTGTTAGAATAAAACAATGTCCGAAGCATTTTCATACAAAAAATGCTGTCAACTGCAAATCAATTCTACTAATACTTATCATAATCTCATGAAATATAATCTCATCTTAATATTTTTCACAATTTGCAGAAGTATACTGCGTACACATCTCATCCCTTGTAAGCTCGCTGTAATGAGGATCATCAGTGAGCCCTGCTCCTTCAACGAGGTTGTGGATATTGCAGTAATTTGTTCCGAAATCCAGCACTGCGAAGAAAATTCGTGAGGTAGAATAGCCCTGTTGTGAAGGAATAAGGATATTTATTGATTAACCCCACAGAATAAGGATTATATGTTAATTAATCTCACTTTAAATGTATATCAAGGCAGACTTACTATAACATTACATCCTCCAGTTGCTGAATTCGTGTAGAACTTGTAGTTCATATCATCAATATATTTAGCTTTGGGTGTTGTATGAGTTGCATGTAACTCATTTTCCTTAACCTCTCCCATCTGCAAATATTTATGACATCCTATTAAATTAAACATTTTACATTCTTAGTATGAATTGGGATTGAATTGAAGTGGTCATACGTACAGTGTACAGACATTTCTGTCCTGTTCCACAGTTGCTGTCATCTTTCCAAAGTTCCATTTGCATAACTAGTTTGTCCCGCACTTGCATACAATCTTGCTGAAATGTCCTGAAATCAAATGGGAACGTTTTTAAATTGATTAATTTTTTGAACAGTAATTATTCGTATCCAAATTTTATTGTGCTTTCAAAGGAGTTATGTTCTAACCATGTTACATTACAACTTGCATGTAGAGGATACATAAATAGCGTTGGATTTCTGAATAGACAAGCTCCAACTCCAGCTATACTTATCAAAGTTAAGCCTATCCCGACCCCCAGCAGAATCTTCATTTTCTTTGTCCACACACAGCCACAACAAGTTCTACCACTGTTTTCAGTATTATCCACGACAGTAACTTTCACATCACCTTTAGAGGTATCAATAATATTTGCTGGTCCGCTCAGAAGTGCTTCGTTGTTGGTAGAAGCGTCTGTAATCAGTACAGATGAGGCATCTGCTTTGATACAAAAATTACATATTACCATAAAAGTGTGTTAACTTATCTCTGTATGAGTTTACATGCTTCATTTTGTTTCGTATGATAATCTCAAAAACACCCTACCTGCCATAGTAAATGCTTGATTTTGGTTAACACAATAGTTTGATAAAAATATGATACTTCCTGTTAAGAAACAGGAAAATTGAGCATTTTAAAGCTTCGGGTTCGAGGTTGGATTACTTAAAAAGTACATTGTGTACTACGCAGCAGTTTTCGTACACAATTTTCATTAATTTTGCAATGCAAAAATGCAGATAGGAATGATGATATGAGAGCAATGTGAGAACCAGGTGATTCTAAATTCTCATGCTTCTAATACTGAAACTGAAACATGTCCCATTCTCACATGCTATGTCTGTCCTGGACTGCCTCTTATGCATATACGCACTTGCTTGCAGTTACGCAACCCGGAACTCATCTTCTAGCATCGAGTCAAAATGCTTATAAAAAGTTCTAACACTCGTTTGCCCATTGAAATAATCATGAAGAAAACTTTTAAAGATCTCAAATGCTGGACTCCATTTTAATTATTTTAAGACTATTAATCTCGGAAGATATGAAAACTAAGACACACACATAGATGAACGCAAGGTGGCAAGCCCTTGTAATAAGTACTGACAGCTAATTAATCAATCCTGTATAATTTCCATTTGTTGAAAGTTATCATAAGTGTCTGTAGCTATGAATGAAACTTTACATACCTTTTATTCTTACCACAGTCAACACGGTAATTAATTCCGATTGTTTTTAATTCAAAAACTCCAGTCCGACCAAAGATTATGCAAAGCGATTTCCGTATCCGATGTGTGATTGTCTAGAATGTAATGTGATGTGCGATTGTGTCAATTTCCAGCCCACTTGCACTAGGATCTGGTTATAGCAAATTATAAAACTACGTATCGGCATTATTTGTATTTACATACTACTGACTAGATATGTCACGTCACTACCTCTACAGATTCTTATTAACTACATACTCTCTTCTTATATCTTTACAGCACCTTAGTCCACGTCCATATGCATGAAGAATGATGCGTCCCTGGAATATTTTCTTAACTTTTTGTACAAATGGCAATCATGTAATAGTTAATATGCAGCAAATTGCATTTTTTGTCAGTTATGCAATGCATTCGTTTAGTATATTATGGTTATGTAGACGAACAAACGCTTAAGTTAAGTACTACGTTCATGCAGGTTCTCCACAAGGCCCTACTACCATTATGTGTTTAATTCTTAGGAGAAACGAAAGAAAAAACTGACCAAACTAGTTTTTATTTTCATTGGCCCTTGCTGCTGATGATAATCGTTAATCACGTCTGCAGTATTCCTTCAACGTCCCTGATCGTAGTTGAATAGATCAAAAAGTTACGTTTCTAGATACATTCTTGCTGGCGTCATCTTATCTTAATCCAAACGTACAACGTATAATAGGTTAACATTAAATCAGTTCCCTATTGTGTCGAAAATTATTGTAGATGCTACTCTCTGGAGGAAATAAATTACAGAAAAATCCATCGTCAAAATGTTCAAAATCATAATATTTCGTTCGCTGCTGAATAGGATTTTGAATGGACAGTGGCTCATTTCTTTGATGCGAATCTTGGAAATGTCAAGAATTCTGATGTGGCATATATGTTTGGTAGTTCTTCATTATCCAACTAGCAGAAACCATTTTGTCTCATAAATACCTACTAATTCAATGCAATTGTTAATATGAATGAGGCTCTCAAAAGTCTCAAAGGTTTGTGTGTAGCTCATAATCTTGAGTATTTCACGAACGTAACCTAAATTAATATGTAGGACGCAGCAACCTTTATAGAAAGGTACAACTTGGAGTTTACCTTAACCTATGTAAGTATGTATGTAGCAGCATAATATATGTATGTAATACATTACCAATTTCGTTGGTAGACAAAGACATTTTGAAGAAAATCACAAGCTGCAATAGAATCCTTCTTGCATTTTGGCATTCTAGTCTACTGCAGTATACTGTATACAATTTTAATGTAAAATGCAAATGTTTCAAATTGTAGACCAAAGTGGAATTTAGAATAATGTGACTACAATTGTAATAAACTAAGCTGCATCGCATAAGATTATAATCAACCAATCATTTATTTTTTCAATGGGGAACGGAAAAACGGAAGATAACAAAATCATTTGACCAGTAAAACAATGAACTAATGATAAAATCTAATTTGTAGAATCGAAGTATTAGAAATCGAGGAGTAACAACTTACAAAACGTCTTTAAAAGACATTCGCACAAGTAAAGGATCAAATTACACTTCTGAAATAGTTACAACCAAAGGGATTAAATCGATTTCTCTATTCTTGAACAGCATCATGGTTTTAGAACTGAAACACAAGCAGTCTCCATTATCCATCGCATGTTTGATGTTATCTGATATTTCCAACGGGACAGCTTCCCAGCTTAATCGCCGACCATCACGTTCCAGTTCCATTCTGTGCGTGAGCAATTCGAAAACACGTATTATATTTCAAAAGTTCAACAAATGCCATAAACGTTAATATTTTCTTGAACTAGAACTTGCACTGTAGCATACTCCGTTTTTTGTACACTTACCGATAAGCGTAGCGTGAAGCTACTTCACTGTGTCCAACCACCTGCACTAGCGCAAAGTACTCATTACCAGCGTTCGGATCAGCAGCAGCAGAGATTTTTAATGCAATTAAGAAATAAGTTCCAAAGCATGTCTGAATCTGAATGGCTAATTGTGACTCGGCATCGGTTTCCGCAGGAAAGTAAAACGTTGCTGTTTCTCCTAAAAATACGTCACATAAATTCAAATAAATTGTTCAAACAATGCATAAATCCATACAAAGTGCGATATTTTCTTTTACGGAAAAGCACCAACCAAATAAAAGAGGAACAAAATGAGATGGCCTTCGTCTTCCTTTCAAATGATCTACAAGCTCATCCAAACGTCCTTCCCAGCGGCAGTTGTTATTGTTTGTCAGTGGACACGTGTAAGTCTTAAAGGGACAAACTAACTGATGAGCTTCTTTCTCCTCACACGCTCTTTTCTCCGTGCATCCATTTGACGAATATTTACATGAGAGCATCACCTTGTAGCTCTTTAGCACTTTCTCTAAAGCCAAATTTCGAGTAGGCTTGGCTGTAACATAGACATTTGATTCAAAAATATAATCAGCGATAGCCCAAAAGTTTAAATTGCGTACATGTAACATTCTAAAATCAGCTACAAAATGACAAAAATAAATATTATGTTTTTTACTAATTATTCAGTCGTACCAAGTGAAACTCTGCAGGATGGGCAGCTCTTCTCGGTAAGCCCATGCAAGCAGGAATTGCAAATAATGTGTCCATTAATGCATTGATAAATCGGTAGAGATACGTCAAAGCAAACCGGACATTCCGTAATGGACACCAACGATTCGTTGGAACTGTCTGAAGATCTTGAAACATTTGTGTCCCATAAAAACGATGGAATTAGAGCCCCACCTTCCACTGTTCCACTTCCGCTCCCAGCTGCACTGTCCTCCATCCCTATAGCTGACATATTATATTTTTCTCCCCTACTTTTTTTCAAAAGCCGATCTCAAACGTCAAAAAACCAAAAAAAGTGACCAAGCCGAAATCAAGAAATTTTCAGAAGAACAAAGAGTAAAACTAAATGCGTTTTCTGACAACAACATTCATGCGTCAAGTTCGTTGCGTGGTTCATCAGTTGATTTTCTTGAAAAGACGCATATTTCAAATTGGCGGCATCGAAAACAATTTGAAATTTTCTTTTCTCCTCAAAACGCAGGTTCATATTCTGCAAAAACCGTCGATCGATCAACCAGGCAGAAAATATTTTCCACGCTTCGCCAATGTTTGCAGACTTTTTGCTCCTGAAAACATTTTCACCTGTCGTTTTCTTGGAAATGATGCAAGCTGCATTGACAGTTTTTGACAACTACGCAGTTTCATAAGTTTAGTGTGTCTACCCCGATTTTTGGATGACCTTTTGTGTTCCATCTCATGATTTTGAAGTTACAAGACTAACTTTAACATCCAACTTTTATGTATGCACTTGAATAAATCATGGAGTTACGAGGCACAAGTAATATCCATTGGACTAGATGAAAAGTAAATGGTGAGGAAGTGAAGAATATTCCAAATGTCTTGCATACTTTATTGAACTCTTGATCATCCCTGCCAGTTTGTAGCTGCCGGAACTTGTCTTCGTAATTGTAGTTTTTTGTGAAGTACTTCTTTCCTTGCAAATACATACATACTTACATGGAGGAGGGAAAGTATTGGTCCTCTGAGGCACAGAATACATTCGGTACATCATATGCAGCTTATCATATCATACCACTTCATTTCTTCTTTGTGAATATTCTGTCTTTTCTTTTTCTACACGAAAAAAGTTTGCTTTCTTCGGTAAGTTTAATATTAGAAATTTGGAGAGCAAGTACGTATGCCCAAAACTCTATCAGTAAGTATATTGGATGGAATGCGATACAAGGTTTGCGACTGGAGTTGTCTTCATTTAACAAGAAGTTCAAAGAGCCACGGAGGATTCACAATTTACATAAAGCGTGATC
>JAQGAP010000207.1:0-51615 GCA_034697805.1 Orchesella bifasciata
AAAAAATTCTGAGGTCAAATTTGAAGTTTCCCATCGCGATTTCAATCATTGAGCAAACCTGAACATCAGTCCCTTAATGATTCTTTTGTGCTTCAGAAAAGGTATTTGATGAATAATGATGTACGTAATAATACGTGTCATCATATCATATTGATGGCCCAATAGTTGCTTTGGCGTTGATTGCATCGGCTTTTACCTTGAACGCATACCATCATAGGAAATATGGAGAGGAACTGCTGCTGTTTATAGATGATTTTAAAGCGGTGTGGCCGATTGTTAGCACAATATGTAATACATAAAGAATATGAGAGAGGAATAATGACCGTTGACTTAATAAAAATAAAACTTATAGAAGGCTTAAAAGGAAAAAATTTTATTCGTACAACATATCACTTAATTATGGTTGAACATTACATTATAAATCGTAGAATAACTGGAGCCTGGCATATCTTTTACTCTGAATATCCGACTACCAAGTAAGTGGGTAACCAAGTGGCCAACGCCAAAATCGATACTCAGATGGAATTGGCTTCGTTGTTGAAAATTTAGTGATGATGGAGTAGACAAAGATCATTGCTACCCAGAGAGCCATCAATGCTGTCATTTCTCGTGGATTGGTGAGAACGTTGAGAACGTCCAGTAAACTTCCCAACAACCAAATTCCTTGAAACACTACAATGGCATGTTCACATCCTACTAACAAGTGTGTCCCGATGCCGGTATCTGGGGTTGATGAGGAAAGATATGAAACATTGGCGCAGACACATATTCCTACAAGGAGTAGGAAGATGTGCTCCACTTGTACGGAGAGGAATATACGTCGGTAAAAGTAGAAGTGTAGTGCTGCCCACATCCATCTTTTAGTAACGGCCGCAATAAAATATCCACAGTAATCATGAGCTGGAGGCGAAGCTTCTTTGTGAATAAGTTCTTTCTCAATGTCAGCAAAATACGAGTCACACACGGCTACAACAAAAATGCTCCACATGTCCATCCGCCCAAAGCGCCCGTGCCGCAATGCATTTCGTATATTCGCCCCCAGGACCATCCTTTTTATTTATGTGTTGAAAACGATATAGTCGACGGGAATTAAAAGAATGAAGAGAAAAAGACAAGAAATAATAGTACTTCGGAGGCAAGACAGTTCTTTGACTGGTCAACGTCACAAGTTGGAAGATTATAAATCCATTACTGATGCTTCGCAGGCATACGGTGGAAGGGTTTTTTTGTTTCTCCCAATGTGTTTTATCTTTGTTTTATCAGTTTTATCGTTGCGCTAGATTTGGTTGCATTGACAATTTTTTCGGGATATTACATACAACGGTTGATGAGACGAGAACGGTTGTGCTTGCATGATGTAAATATGAAGGCAGGCTTGTAAATCGTTGAAAGTGCAACATTTCAGTACAGAAAATTCTAAAGCATAAGAAAAATACCATACTTTTGATAGCTGTGGCAGTTGTTATTAGAAAAATAAGATTGTGAATAAATTAAATAGATGCTCATACTTATTTATCACATAATATACATAAAACGGGTTCTGTTGTTATCGTATGTAAATAATACATATACTATGGTTTGAGTTGTAAAGCAATTTTTTCGGATGGATGGAATGGATTCTCAATATCTGTGGTAAGCTATTACATCAGTGTAGTTCAGTTCAGGGCGTATCTGACTGAAGTCTAAATTGAAGTGGGGTTTTCACAGTCAGCATACTAACTGAAACTCTGGGAAGCCTTATAAAAGTCTGTGGGTATAGCGGAATAGCTTGATAAAGATGTGGAAACCGCGAATTCACCTGTGGTTGGAAATTGTCACAAATTTTCTCTACTTTCTGTGCGTTTCTCCATTCAGAGTAAAATATAACCGAGAGAAAGGTACCTACACGGTGAATTCAAGCTTTCTACACAAGGTATGTGAAAGCTAACAGGTTGGTGGTTCCAAACACCGAAAAATTTGGTAGCAAATAGTAGCAAGCATGATAATTTCTCATTTTTTCAGGTTCTTCCTGCAGTAACGCACACTTTTGGAATTCTGTACACATTGGTGTTGCTCTACTTTTCTGGCTCTCGTCTCAGCCTTGCAAATCCCAAATGCATTTTTCATTCCGCTGTTGCCTACAGCCGCTATGTCATCTACTACGCCTTACTATTCACATTTTGGGCAAGACGTTCCCATTTTGATAATTTTTTCTCCTCGCCATCAGAGCATCTATCATCTCGACTTTCTCCACATGTAAAAGAAAACGATTCAAAGGCCGAGACCAAAGTAAAAATCGTCACATGGGTCTGTTGCCTTTTCATGTTCCCATCATCAATTGCCATCGACGTTGTCCACTATACCGGTGGAAGTGGACTTTCCGATTACATTTACAAAAGCATTGACAAAGGAGCTGGGGACGTGCTCTCAGTTTTCGGGTCTCTAAATACAAGTGTCCCAGCATCATCAAAGGTTGTAACTGATTTTGAGTATGGCTTTGCTATTTTCTACGATTTGATTGGAATTTATGTTCGAACATGCAATCATGCTGCCGTCCTGTTTTGCACATTTGCTGCGGTCACAATGTATCAACGAGCTGTGACCTTTGTGACCTCTGTTTCCAGTGACAGAGACCAGGATAAGGTTGGCGTATATTTCTCAATTTAATTTATATTATCTCATCGTATCACTTTATAAATTTGTTTGTACAACTCATCCCGCAGGTCATTCAAAGCTATGTTGACTTTTGTAAGTTTGGGAGTAACTTGAACAAAATGTGTGGCTATGTCGTGTTCGGAACTGTGGCTTGCTCTCCACCCTTCTTTGTTGTGTATTTTATTGGAACTTTCACAAATTGGGAGTATACTGGGCCACGCGTGGTGTTTTACAGCTCCATGTACTGCTTTCTCTATATCATTGCGGCGGAAGCAGCAAGCAAAGTAATTGCTAGACTTTTATTTTTACTTTCAAATACATTATGATATTGAATTGAGGTAACACTTGAGATAATTTCCTAACTGAACTTCTAGATTGGAGAATTTAAAGAATGGATAATTGAATATGGAGAAGGAAAACATGAGAGTCAACTCTTTGCAATGTTTGTTGAAGTATCCCAAAATCCAATGGGATTACGTGGTCTAGAATGTTTTACTGTCACTTACGGACTTTTATCGAAGGTATGATCTTAATATGCACGAGTCAGCAATTTATTTAATGAAACATTAATGAAGTTTTGAATTATTATTTTTAGATGTTTGCTATTGTGGTGACTTTTACTATAATTTTACTACAATTTGAGACAACGCCTGGATCACCACAGACAAGCAGTCCCTGCATTTAAAATATGCTAATTAGTCTCTAATTAATAACTAGAATATCATAGAACTCACACGTACAATAACAATTTATTAACATTATTCATTGTTCAAAACCCTACAATCAGAAATTCAGAATTTTATTTATTAGTTAATTATGGTAAACTGCAGCAGGTCCTGGCAAAAGAATTGACACTTTTTAGCTCAATCTTATCGATTTCAGCAGATGTCAACGCAATAAACCCAACCAGTGTCCTAAAGGTCCTAAGCGTTTATCCGATGGGTAGGCTTCAGTCTGAAATGTCGTGTTGAATTGAATTCGACTATAGACAAAGTGGGAAAAGGTGTGAGCAACAAGCATTGTTACCCACAATGACATCAAGACCGTGATTTCTCGAGCTGAGGTAAGTACGTTGAGAACGTCAAGTATGCTGGCCAACATCCAGATTGCCTGAAAAGTGATAATGGCCCGTTTGCATCCAACTCCGAGGTGTGTGAAAAAGCCGGTTTCTGGAGTTTGTGAGCATATCATTGAAATGGCGGTACAAACAAGTATTCCAAGAAGCAATATCAACGGCTGCCTAAGATCTTGAGCTATGGTCCAGCATATGCGTCTCCAGAAGTAGACATGTAACAGAGCCCACGCCCATCGCTGTGTTATGGCTTTCACGAAGTACCCGAAGTAATCCGAACCCGCAGGTGGAGCTATGAGTAGATGAGGTGCGCGTTCCAAGACGTTTCCAAACAAAACATCGAGAAGGGCTATGACGGGTACCCATTTCATGCTCATAAATTCAAATCGGCCTGCCCGCAGTGCATGATACAAATCCATCCTGGTTGTGAGATTATGTCGTACAACAATTATAGTGACGAAGCAACGTAAAATGCTGGGGGATGGTGACAGGGCAGGAAGACTTTTAAATGAATGGTGATGTTCATTTCACTTCTCTTACGCGTGAATAAAAAGTATTTTATTGGCATTTTGAAATCAGAATTGGTAGTTATATTAGACAACTCTACAAATTATCATTGACTTCTGTTGCGTTGACAAGCGTTAATATATGTTGCTAACTACTCTAGCCAGGCGGCGTGCGGATGTTGTTTTTAAAAGATTGAGCTTTCACTACACCATTGCAGCAGAAGGCAGAAGCTGAAGCATTTAGTAAAAATTCATTTTATACTGCATTATGATAATTAGAATGGGTCAATGAAGGATTTCATCTGATGTGAACGTAGATTGGAGATTTCAAAGACAATTTAATTGAAGGCAACCAACTTTTTTACAATTTTTTTTATGCATGACAGAATTCAATGGGATTACAGTAAATTGTTACAGACCACGCCTTAGAATATTTCTCCCTGCATTTAAAATGATTCTCGTGACCCACTCGTTTAGTAAAAGGTGACTATATATTTTGTAGCTCCTAAAATAAAATAATTAGTCCAAAGCAAGTTGCAATTTAATTCTAAAACATGCAGCTGAGTTGAATAAAGCAAATTGTACAACTTTTCTGAAATCTCAATTCAGTCCATTTTGATCATAGAAAATGAATAACTCCAAGTTCTTCGCTTTCGAATGGCTCGACAATTTATTCGAGGCAATGTTCAATCTCGCATATAAACTAGCCCTGGTCCCATATCAAATTCAGTACAATGAAAAGCAGGAAACATATTCTGTATCTACTGCCTCTCGGAGAAAGGTAAACATTTTAACAGCTCTTATGCTCAAATTGAAACATGCATATAATAAATAATGCTTGCATCTATCAAAAATTGCAGTACATCTCCTTAATTTTGACGGTGACCGCAGCCATAATTTCTAGCGGTATGACAAACGCAGCCTTTTCACAGGTCTCCCTTCGTACTCCAGCCGTCATTTTTGATATAGCTCCTGAATTTGGCGACATATATCTATGCTTTACATGTTGGTATGTGATTTGGCGTCACAAAAACGAGATGTGTGCCTTTTGGTCCTTAATGTCTCTCCAAACATACAAATTATGGAGACAAAACGAATTTCAAGGACACTTGAACTATTCAAAGAGTAGTTCGTCTGTGAAACATATATTTTCAATATCTCAGAAACAAACTTCCCGTCAAAGAAAAAGCAGTTCCATTGTTCCAACGATTTTTTGCATTGTACTTCTTCTTTTAGTTGTTTTCCTTGATTTACTTAAAGTCTATGGACGTCTTAAAGAGAGATTCTTTGGATTCCTTTTAATGCAGTTGAAGCAGGGATTCTTCATGCCACCGGGGGAGCTAAAGCAATGGAAAGATTTTACTATTGTAGAATCAATTGTCATGTCCATAACCTCAATTATGTTATGCTACATAAAATTATTTAAGGGGTTTGCAATTTTATTAGCGGTCGCTGGTGTTGCAGTAATTTTCAAGAACGCGTCTGACTTTGAGGAATTTCTGAAATTGGAAACTGACCAGCTAAACGTAATTTACATGAAACAATTTTTTAATAGCCAAACGTGTCACATGTATTCAGTTTTAAAATATGTTTACGTTAACAGGTCATACAAGCATTCCAACTGTTTCGGGATTTTATGGAAGCAATTAATGAAATCATTGGCCCAATCATATTCGGTATCTCAATTGTGTGTGCACCGACATTTTTTGTTGCAAATCTTGCTAATGTGCTCGTATCATGGAATTTTGAGTCTCCGATTACCTGGCTAACAATGCTAATTTATTCATTTGTGTTGACGGGAGCGGCGGAAGTTATCAACAAGGTTTGCTTGATGAATAATTTTTCCTGTACAAAAGCTTGAAATGGAAAGTAGTACTTATTTCATAAATTTTTGCAGACGGATGAGTTTCGAGAATGGATTCTTGAATCAGGTGAAGGAGAATATGAGCAGCAATTGTTTGGAATGTTTATTGATCTCACACAAAATCCTGTTGGGATACGCGGTATGCAATGTTTTACAGTTACCTACAGTTTGTTGGCTCAGGTAACAATTATGTCGACTATTGACGAAGTAGAAGTTGTTTTTTGCATTTGTAAAAGGAATGATTAATTTGATACAGATATTCAGTGCCGTTGTGACATTCACCATAATCTTACTGCAGTTTAAAGCGGCATAAAATCATTCCTCCTTAATTCCAAAATTTATGATTTTAAATATTTTATAGTTTGCTCATTTATGTCCGGGAAATGTGTATCATGAACAAAATGTAAGTTGATTTAATGGAGAATGGTAATGAATACCAAATAACAATTTATTTATTGTTGTAGGGCTTTAAGACAGGTTTGGGGTTACATCGCCCACTGTTGGAAACTATTTCGCTGTGTACAGAAAATACAAGTCATTTAGACTTTCACCTGTGGGTGGGTGACGAATTTGAAGTGGATTAAAATTGTAGCACATACTTACTTGATGTAGTAGCAATAATGGATTGTTGTTGATCATTAGTTTACAATTTAATTAATTAGAATCAGCGAATGTAAAAATAATGGAATTGACTTAATTTGATTGATGGCTGGATAAAAAGGTGCAATTCCATTTTAAAGTGTTTACTATTCAGGCGAAATCAACTTCACGCATTTGTAACTTTCCCCATGAATGTTCACATTTATGCGTTTCATGCGGTCATATCTCTTTTATTAATTACACCTACATTGTTTAGTAACTTGGCACGCCAGTCAGTTCATGCGGACTAGAATGTGTAGACACTTACACAACGAGTAGAACTTATTGATTAAATAAATTTTAAACATTAGCTGGAATTCAGCATATAAACTGCAATGAGTACATCAAATTTTTTTGACTTTGAGTGGCTAGACAATTTATTTGAAGCCATGTTTAATCTCGTATACAGTCTAGGAATGACGCCATATCGCGTTGAATACAGTCAAAAGCAAGGAACTTACTCAGTTATCACAGGCTCTGTGAAGAAAGTGAGTTGGTTAATATTAAGGCGACTACTGATTTCCATATAATTGACATTAATGAGCAAATTTAAACATAATTTTGTCGTGTTTGGTTGCAGTACCTCTCGTTATTCATAACCGTCATAACAGCCATTGTTGCATACAATAGAACATATGAATCATTTGCAATAGTCTCTCTTCGCACCCCAGCTGTAATTTTTGCTGTTGCTCCTGAAGTTGGCGACATATACCTTTGCTTTACACTGTGGAATGTGGTGTGGCGTCGTAAAAATCAAATTTGCGCATTTTGGTCCTTAATGTCCCTTCAAACGTATAAGCTTTGGAGACCTAACGAACTTCAACGGAGTTTCAACGTTACCGACGGAAATGCACTATCAAAGCAAACATTTGGAAAACCAAAACTGCGAATTCCGACAAAGAGAAATCTGATTTTCCCTACAATCTTGTGCTTTTTTATTATTCTTTTGATTACATTTCTGGATTTATTAAGATGGTTCGGTGGCGGATATGTCCTTCACTCTAACAAGATATTTGGAGCAATTTTAGATGGAGTAAAACACGGATTTTTCATTCCCAGAGATAAAGAACTGGAAGACTTAGAAGGAATGTCTGCTTTGGAATATCTTGCTGTTCTCATTTTCACAGTTTTTGCATTCTACATGAAGCTTTTTAAAGGATTCGCCATTCTCTTAACAATTGCTGGTGTGGCAGTAGTTTTCAAGAATGCATGCGACCTTGAGGAGTACATAAAAACGGAAACTGACAAGCTAAATGTAATTTCATAAAAATATACTAATAATGTATTATCCAATGTACATACAAATATATTTTAATTTTATAAGGTCATTCAAGCATTCCAACTTTTTCGGGATTTTTTGGAATCAATTAATGAAATGATTGGCTCGATAATTTTTGGAATTGCGATTGTATGTGCACCTACTTTTTATGTTGCGAATCTATCAAGAATCTTGGTATCTTGGAGCCACACTGCATCTCCGATCATTTGGCTAACAATGATAATTTATGCAATAGTGTTGATTGGAGCAGCGGAAATTACCAATAAGGTAAATTATCAATCTTTCTTGTACATCCATATCATGTATCATTAATTGAATCCTCCTTATTATTTGATCAATGGACGATTTCAACTTAAATGAGAGCACGGCAATAGTAAAGTTATATAGTCGACGATTTTTGCAGACGGATGAGTTCAGGGAGTGGATTCTAGAATCTGGTGAAGGAGAATATGAACAACAATTATTCGGCATGTTTGTTGATCTCACCCAAAATCCAGTTGGGATACGTGGAATGCAATGTTTTACAGTAACATACAGTTTCCTGGCTCAGGTAACAACTATCCAAAAGAATCCCATCTTTTACTTATTTTATGGAGTACGGAAATGAATGCCATTTCATTTTCCACAGATATTTAGTGCTGTTGTGACTTTCACTATAATCTTACTTCAGTTTCAATCTGAAAATGATCCTTAAATGTAGTCTCTATTATCACCATTATCGGTTATCCTATGAATTATTGAAGCAACTATGCATTACTTTGTCTGAACAATATATCATACGAATAAATATAGATAATGCTGAAAATTTACATAAAGTTATATTGATTTATTGCACATTAAATTTTCAGTAATAATAATTTATTTCGTACTTCAAACCAGATTCTACTTTGTCACTATTCATTTTCGTACAGTCTGAAAGAAAGAGGAATATGGAATACATGCTACTTACGATTAGTTAACATTTAGAAGTTTTGAAACTGATTACTCCTTTCTGACAACATTTTGATGTAAATTTAATGCATAAACTATTAGTCTTCTACTTTTGGAAGGGACAGTAAATCACAACGAGCGTTACACATCGCGTTTTTGTACAGCATGATGAATCATTAATTTGATAGCTAACATAAGATATAATGGAATCTATTCAAGTCGCAGAACAGTTAAAACATTACCTCAAACCTTATATTCATAATGATCTTTAGACCTGAGCGAAACAGAACTGCCATTGCATTCACGTCTCATCAATGAACCATGATCATTGTCAGAAGCCATGGGACGCAACAACAACTCAATCATAATCAACGTCATGAATAAAACGTTGCAAAAGTCTACTCCGACGAAGTAAAAATAGAGATGTAGGTAACGATTCGTGACGGGCTTGGCTGCAAGCAGGTTCCAAAGGTAGAGAAGTATTCCACAAAAACTGAGGAAATGACCGAGTGTCCAAAGTTTGGCTGCTCTCCGTTTGTCCTAAAACATGAACGATGTAAACAGTTTGTGTTTACTTGGTTTGGTCCACAGTTAATTGTCTGAAGTTCAAAGTTTTGTCAACAAAAAATGAGACTTTACCCTCGCCCAGAGAAGCCAAACGGAGAAAACAGTTTGGATTGCACCAACCAATATTAAGATTTGGAAGGGTTTATGTTGCATGAACAAGTTTGTGCTTTCATCCTTGGGTGATAAGGTATTGGGCAAATCAGGCGAGTAAGTCAGAATGGACGAGATGAGTGTTATCGGTGCACCAAACATCTTTTAAGAGATAAACAAGACATTAAGTTTGACTACTAATTACGCTTTTAAGCTTGGGCCAACAGCCTACGTAGCGATATGATGTAAACAAGCGTAATCTTATTTTTAAGCGACACACCTACTACGACTGCGTAAATGATTGGATGTTCCAATTTCATATTAATTTTTGCATATTATATGCTACGTAATTAACTCACCACTGATGAGATGCTCATAACTTTCATCAAGTTAGTTTGTGGAATGCAACAAGCTGCCGTTGTATTGCGATCCATTCTTACCACTCTTCCCATTTCATATGTATCACTATTCCTCAAGTCAAAACAAGTTTAAGTACTTTTCTTCACCTAACTACAACTAACTTGATTGCAAGTACTAAGGAAGTCGAAATAGTATGATAGTAAGATATGTGAAATGTGAGCTTCAGTTAATGCAACGTAGAATATTTTATTATTTGCCCTTTGAACTCTCATACTACTTCTTCGAGCTATGTATGGTGTTAGATGTTGGATAAATATGAGATATATATGAACAAATGGATCCGCAACGGAAAAGAAACATACGAGAGTATGTTTCACTGTATTGTGTATACAAACAGGTGAATTATGAATGAGAGAAATAAGTAGACAGTCTCTATTGATTTTCTGTCTTCGTTCCTTTTCAGAGTAAAAAGGGAAAGCGTGTTTCACCGGATCTCGGAACAGCTTCACCTTGCAATAGGGTATGATATCCGTAAAGAATGAGAACGTGCACTTATGAAACCCGAAAGCTTGCAGTTTAGGAACTACATATAAATGTGCATACTGGCGGTGGTTAAGATTCATGATTTTTAAATTCAGGATTAGAAATTATAACATAAAGACATTTTTATTATGTTCAGGAAGTATAACAATAGATATCGAATGCGTCAGTTACAGAATATTCAGTATATATTTATTATCGCTTGCCTCCTTTACGGGATGATTTTCCACTTTTAGCCCCTTTTCCCTTCCCCCCACCTCCTCCCTTCTTGTTCTTTCCCATGGATTTCAATTTACGCAAGTCCTTCTTCATCCTTGGGTCAACAACTCTCATCGGTCCTTTGACCCCGGCAGGTCGTCTTATCCGTTTTGCACTAGTGAATTTCTTGGCTACGACATAAGTAACCTCCTTTTTCTTGTGCCCAGTTGCCTTTTTATACAACGTCTTGATTTGATTAGCTTTCTCTGCATCAGTCATCTCTGAATTTTCGAGAATGCTTTCTGCCTTTTTCTTCGCCTTCTCCATTTTTTTAACAGCACGCTTCTTCTTCCTGGCTTTGGCCTCGACGACTTTCTTAATTGGACGCACGTTGATTTCCTTTAGACTGCTTTTATACTGGTCAACTAGTTCCTGAGGGACAGGCAGTGCCTTTTTCATGTGCTTTTTCTCGTCTTCCAAGAACCAATCAGGCAAACCATCATCATTAAATGCGTACCTATTCCAACCATCATCAAGCAGATCTCGTTTATTCCTCTGGGTTTGAACCAAAACAGTTGCGAGGGCAAGACCTGCAGGGTCTAATTTTGATTTTTTCTTCTTTGGCACAACATCTGGTACAACCTCCAATTCATCATCTTCACTATCACCATCATCAAATTGTACGGGCTTTCTCTTTTTGGATTGCTTCTTGGTTGTAGCCTCTTCGGATTCTACGGTGTCATTATTATTAGGAGGGTCAAAACCATGAACCTTGGCTCCTTTCTTTTGATAAGATGCAGCTAACTTTTGGATTTCAAAATCTTCATCAGATTCTTCATCAACGTCTTTAAAGATGTCTTTGTCAAACCACATTGCCACTTTCTTGAGCCTCTTTTGCGTCTTGTTGGCTGGATCGAGATCAGTAAGAAGATGATTTTCAAACATAGGGGCAGCTTTGTCCATATCTATGTCGGCTTCCTCAATTGAAAGTTCTTCGTCGTCTGAACCCATGTCCAACCCTTTCTTCAAGTCTGGCTCTTCCTCTTCGTCGCTGGATTCTGCTTTGACATTCTTGTCTTCATCTGTAGCGTTTCTATAAAACTTTCCACTGCTGTCGAGCACCTGACCCTCCTTATTATACCGAACCAGTTTGCTTTGGTATCGTTCGTATATAGCGTCGAGGTCATCCTCATCAAAATCATCATCATCCACGTCAGGCAAAGCAGGTTTCACAATAAGAGTGTCAATGTCATCAATACTTTTAATTGTTTTCAAAGTAAAAAGGGAGTCTCCAGAAGTATCTGTTGGTCCAACATCGCCTGGAATGATCATGTCTAAGCTTGTTTTCTCCACAATTTTTTTCTTTTCCTTCAACAACTTTTTCTTCTTTCGCTTTTCTTCCTTCTGTTGCTGCTCCTTGACGGCTGTAATTGCATCATCTAACTTGGTTTCAGTGTCACTTTCTTCCTCCAGCTCTTGGACATTAGATTCCCCTTCACCCTCTTCATCTTTCTTAATGCCAGCTTTAATCTTCATATACTGCTCAATCTTTGCCCTCAAAATCTTCCTCCACTGGATAAGTTCTTTAATTTCTTTCTTCCCCAAAACCTTGACATCTTTGCAGTAATCTTTGATATCATCAGTGGTTGCAGCGCTATTAGCAATCCATTCTTCATCAAGCTCGAGTGACGCCGTGTTTCCCAACAGCTCAATGTAATCTGAACTCTTTACAAACTCACTCGCAGGAACTGGACGATATATCATCCCACTATCAGAAGCTCCAGTGGGATAACCCTCCGCTTTCTTTTTCTTTCCAACTTCTTTAAGAAGCTGCTGCAACTGTTTCTTTCCCTCGGGGAGATCAATTTCTTCGAAAACATGCTTTGGGTCCAAGAACCTTTGATCAATAGTTCCAGGAGCCAGGTATCCTTTGCAGACAACGAAAATTTCAGCGGATTCTGTTCTGGATGCTGCTGGTTTTGTTGCAAACACATTCCTGAAGAACTGCTTCAGTACCCAAATCAACGAGTTGTAGTCCTTCGAGCGGAAAACTTTAGTTACAAAGTAGCCTCCAGGTCTCAGCAAATCTGTTGCCAACTTGAAAGCGCTGAGCGTCAACACGTTCTGCTGATAAGCATCGTGAATCCAATTCTGACCAACGTTTGGGGCTCCGTCATTCAGGACAACGTCAGCCTTCCAAGTTTTCAGCTCCCTTTTTAACAACTGAAGACATTTCGGCGTCGTGATGTCCTCTGCTATGCTGATACATCCAGAAATCGGTTTAATGGGGTGCAAATCCACACCTAAAAGTAAACAAACAATTTTCATTTTAGTTTCAATTCAAAAATCACAACTCCATTGTGTATTTCTATATTTAACTTGATGAACTTACCAACAACTAAACTGGACACCGGCATATGCTCCACCGCCACTTGCATCCATCCTCCTGGGGCAGCACAAAGGTCGACCACGACCCTTGACTTTTGAAGGAACTCAAATTTCCTATTCAACTGGATTAACTTAAAGGCTGCTCTGGATCGGTAGCCTGTTTCCTTCGCCAAATGATAAAACTTATCCTTCCGCTGTTTCCCTGTTTTGACCTTCTTCCCCATCTTGAATCTGAATATTACTCACAATGACACTTATCCAATTGTTCACTTACTAAACCAACAATTAAAAAAGTTAATTTAATTCAATGCCGACTGCAATGGAATGAAAAGCATGTAGCTGTTGGCACATGGTTCTCCAATGCAACACACATGGTGTTTGTAAGTTGTACTAAAGTATACCTTGCCTAAAACATTTTTTCTGTCCATCGTGAACACCGCGAATGCGTTGAATCACATGCTTTCTCATAAGAACATTGAATAGTGGACCACCATGTGTATTTGGATGGAAACAAAAATGTACATAAGATTTTTTTTCTATTCATAAATTAAATGTTTTGATCTTTAAGCAATGGGTCATCCGATATTGTGGAATTTTTGGCTAGTTTGTCGATTGCCAAAATATGAAGTCATGTGCTAAAGTTCATGCGTATTTATCCCGCATATAAATAGTGTGGGTCCTCATGAAATGTCGTCAGATTAAGATTTTACTCATCACTTTGAACGAATCATAAACTCTTGCTCTTAACAAACATTTGAAAAATACTGTATTTAACTTCTTTTTGGTGAAATTGGGAAACAATGGTTTTACTTCCCAGGCCTATTGTGGTCTACAAAAGCCTGAATCAAGTTTGGAACGCGTTGGCATTTCATAAGGTAAATTTTTATTTTTAGTCATTTGATTTGTAATGTTTTTATAATTAAGTTTTTTGGGGCGAAGTAAGAACTATTGTTTTAATTGAATTGGTTTTGTTGTTTTGACTAACTAGGATCTCCCTGAAGTTCGAGGTATCATTAATCTTTGTTTGGACATTGGTTTATTCCACCGGAGGAATAACAATTTAGAACCGAATTCGGATTTGGTGTTGTCATCTGTGAAAGATAGGGATAATGTCGCGTTTCCATTCATTGTTGTTGAAGGGCTTGACGGAACGGGTATGTTTAATTTATTTTTTGATACTTGTTTTGATAATTGCTATTACGTATTAAACTGACGGAAGTCTTTTTTACATTTCCCCAGGAAAAACTACATTGACAAGATTTCTATCCAGCACACTTGATATGAGGTTAATGGGTACTCCCCCAAAGAATTTCGAAGTCTTTATTAAAGCCCGAGAATTTTTTGATGGGCAACCTGAGTCAATCCGCAGGGCCTACTATTCGTTAGGAAATTATATTGCGGCTCACGATTTCATTATATCTAAACAACCTGCTGTGATGGACAGGTAATGAAGTACATTATTTTGTAGTATGCTTTTGTTTTCACAATCAAATATTTATAAAAGTTTTATTGCCCAATATATAGATATTGGCATAGTACATCAGCGTACGCAGTGGCCCATCAACTGAGATCTGAACCAGAGTCATTTGAAAAATCAGATTTAATATGGCCAAAAGACCTTCTTCAACCGGATCTAGTCGTTTTCTTACAAGTCAGTGAACAGGAGAGGTTACGAAGACATTCAAGCAGGAAAGAGTTTACGAATACCAAAGAAGAGCAAACACTTGCTGATGATAGTAGGTTTAGATCAAAGTAAGCTATATTTGCCTTTCTTATTTCATCGTTTAGGTAAATTCATGCGGCATATTTCTATAAATTATTTTTTTATTCATAGCCTTATCGAGTGCTACAGAAGAGTTGTTGGTCCACCCATGGCTGAACTTATTGTTGACGGAGAGCAACCGGATAGTCAGGCGAAAATGTTAACGGTTATTGTCAACGCATTTCCAAGTTTCAAAGAAAAGTCGAAAGTTAAGATTTAGTAATGTTTACAACATAAAAATCTTGGTACTACTGTAACTTATTATTTTCATCTAGTGATATATTCATACTTACTACAAACATCAACGAACAAAGCCACTATCCGATAGGGACTATCGTATTCTTTAAGCAAGTCGTTAAAAGACTATAAATTATATCTAACCATAAATAAATAAATATATGACATGCACATAATTACAAACGATATACGTTTATTGATCGAAAATGAACTCTTCCGGAAAAGCGTATCTGACAGCTTAATATTTTCCGTTATGAATCCTGGAGCCAAGAGAATCTTTTGTGTCAGACAAACGGTCAAAAATCATCATATCTTACTCAAACAAATTATGTGGGCATACTAGTACGTGCAATTTAAACGAATCGATATAATGATGATTATGAAGTAATTTCTATATTGCCTGACATCTGCAGTAACTCATAATGGACTTAATCGCATCTTTCTCAGATCCTATCATATCACATCCTCGCTTCACTAAATTCCTTTGTATGATCCATATAAAGATTCACAGTATGCATCTTCCTTCGAAAGCTCAGCATGAGCCCATAAACCTCATTAATGCCATACCCCATCCGAGCAGATTTGATATATTCCAACTGCCACACAGAACGCAACCAAACCATTGTCTATAAAGGTTTGTACATAAGTTTTTCTGTATATAAAAAGCTTTCAACTAAATTCCTATATACTTTACCACAAAAGATGTTTATTGCTCTGCCTAATGTATGCCTATACATATAAATCTCTACTTTAGGAATGTGCTCATTATATGCATATAGCACTAGGATTCATATAACGTTACTTGTGTGGTATTTCGATATGCATAAAAATATACCTATAAATTTGTACTTATGAACTCTTACAGCTATATGTACGAGAACCGTTGACGTCAGCTGCATCGCTCCAATCCTCAAAACAAAACCTCTATATAATTCCTGCTTTATATAACTTCCTTACCATCTCAGCTTTAATTTTAATTATTTTGTTAACTACATATATTTTTAATCTCCTTAGTCAAGTATGGATGATAGAGGTTGAGAGGATGGAGTATGGGTGTTTATGTTAAAGACATGAAAATATTATAAGGGTGTTTTTGTTATTTATTTTTGTGAACACATTTGCTCCAATGTTTATGGGTCAGTATTTACGTGTGTGAGTTATTATGGGTTTTGTGAGAAACTACGTCAAACACTTTTATTTATTTTCACCGAAGCAATAATATGATGCATTATTAGGGAAAATTTGCCAATTTTAATGTGTTAGTTATTGTGAATTAGACAATTAGTCGTTTGCTTGGAGGAAAAAGGAAAATTTCCAGTCATTATAATTCGCAATCAATAAAGTTTAATGTGGATTTGTGGATATTAACAAAGTGCACGGGTGTCCTCAAAAAAGTCATCAATACTGCCAGTTTAAAGGGCTAATTTTAGCCTGCTCATCATCCTCAATCATCATGTTTTAATTAAGTGATTTTTAAGATAGAGGACCAGTGACTAATAATAACACAACTGAAATATCTGTGTCTTTGTCATTTGTCTACTCACCTTTGTCGTTATCACAAGTAGTCTCCCGAATTTCCTATTTACCTTAGGCAAAATGTCTTGCAAAGTTTTTAAAAGCAGTAGTTATAGTTCGCAGATGCTTCAAAATCTGTACGACCTTTGGCAGGCAGAGTGCTTCTGTGATGTGGAGATCGTTTGTGATGAGGAAATTTTCAAGGTTTAAAAACTTACTAAATATATAATCTTTATCATCCTTTTTTTGGTTCAACTTATTATAATCATTGTGCATTCTCTTTTATAGGTTCATAGAATGATCTTATCATCGAGCAGTTCATATTTCCGAGCTATGTTCACAGGTGGGATGTCTGAAGAAACGAAAAACCGAGTGGAACTGAAAACGATTTCTGCTTCGACGTTTTCGAATATTCTCTCCTTTATATATACAGGTACATAATGATTTCCTTTCACCTTATCAAACTAACCCAGCAAAATGTTGTTAAATGAATTTGTACAAGAAAATTTTGCTCGTTATCATTGTAGGTCAAATTTTTTTGTCCGCCAACTCCGTGCAGGAAGTTTTGACAGCAGCAGACATGCTCGGAATATTCGATGTTGTGGAGTCATGCACAGATTATTTGAAAAATGAACTTCATCCAAGTAACGCCATTGGTATATACAGATTTGCTGAAGGGCACAACTGTGAGAATTTGGAGAAAGCAGCCTTATCCTATGTACATCGACACTTTCCTCAAGTCTGTGAATCTGAAGAGTTTTTAGACACACCTAAGGATATCGTCATTCAATTTATAGAGAGTGAAAACGTTAAAGTGGATTCAGAATTCCAAGTACGGGGGCGTATATATAATTTAACTAGTTACATGCTTGCGATAATAATGTATAAAGGTAGAATTGAAATCTTTAAAATGTATGGTTTCTCTTGTTGTAGGTTCTGTGTGCAGCTTTACGGTGGCTCTGTCACGATTTGACGGAGAGAAAGCCTTATGTTTTTGAGGTGCTTAGTCGCATCCGCTTATCACTGGTTCCCTCACGACTGCTTCAAGACTGCATAGACAAACTAGCTGATGTCAGCATTCAAATCGCCTTAAAAAGTGTGCAGAGGGACGCTCTAATGCGCAAAGGATCACTGGCTAATTTAGTAGCTCAGCCGAGAAAATCTGCTAAAAAACACATTTATGTGTTTGGTGGTTCTAAGAGAGAAGTTGGAACAGGCTGGAAGCAGCTTTCTGAAGCCACTCTAAACAGTGTTGTGTGTTTTGATACATTTCAGTAAGTTTAATAGATGCTTTTTAAAGACCAAAGTCAATATTGTTGAAGCTAAGTTATGTATTATGCTTTTTATCGTAGAAAATGTTGGACGGACGTGACACCGATGGATATAGAAAGAATTCTCCCGGGAGTTGCTGCACTAGAAGGTTTGATTTATGTCGTTGGTGGAGAACAGGAATCAAAAATTCTTGCGAACGGGGAAGTGTACAGCCCACAAGAGGATCAGTGGACGCCAATTGCAGCAATGGTTATTCCACGTTGTGCATTTGGTCTTACATCATGGGAAAATTACCTATTTGCCTTTGGGGGTTGGGTCGGTGAGGATATTGGGGGCAGCATTGAAAGATATGATCCATATTCAAATGAGTGGACAATGATTGGAAATATGGCTGAACCCAGATTTAGTATGGGAATATGCTCTTACGAAGGGTAAGTAAACGAACCTGAAGCGCTCGTTTTTGTCAGACAGGATCATTCAAAAAGTTTTATCTCGTTCACATAGACTCATTTACCTTGTTGGAGGTTGCACACATACTCAACGTCACCTTCGAGATCTATGTTCCTATAATCCAGTAACCAACGAGTGGACAACACTAAAATCAATGAAATATCCGCGTAGTCAGTTTGGTTTGGTGGTTTTGGATAATTCGCTCTACGTCATCGGTGGAAGTAGCAAGCATGCTGAAGTTTTGAAATCTGTAGAAAAGTACTCATTCGATGAGGATAAATGGACAGAAGTAACGTGTATGAGCGTTGGTCGCGCAAATCCTGCTGTCGGTGCAGTAGATGGTAAAATTTACTCCATTGGTGGTGACCACTCGCTTGAGCAAAACTTCTTCCGCGCACAGGTAAGGGCATAATAAATTATAGACCAGTAACAAAGA
Source organism: Orchesella bifasciata (assembly GCA_034697805.1). Classification (NCBI taxonomy): domain Eukaryota; kingdom Metazoa; phylum Arthropoda; class Collembola; order Entomobryomorpha; family Orchesellidae; genus Orchesella; species Orchesella bifasciata. The sequence goes on from JAQGAP010000207.1 coordinate 18,740, forward strand.
AAACGGAAGTTGGAGATTAACAAAAAAAATTTATGTTTATCCAGGTAACGCTTTCGTCCATGGAAGTATACGATCCGCTATATGATGTATGGGAAAATTGCGATGACTTACCAGAATCTCGAAGTGAAGCAGGCTACATTGTGATTTAAGCTGAGCTAAAGCAAAAACTCTTAAGAAATGTGTACAAAACAAAATTTCATTAGCCGAAACAACTGTACCTTTATTTCTGAATGCATAAGCCAGATGTTACATCTCCTTTCGTCATACAGGAGCTTTCTTCGACTTTGTTTTGGGATGGAGAACGGGAATTCTCACGAGTTATATATGTCAGTATTGAAATTCTCAACGAGAACGCTTTTGACTGAACTATGTATATAAAACCGGCATCAATTTGTTGTTAAATTATTTGTTTAGTTCATTGTTAATCAACATATGCGAAACACGATAGTATGGCAGATGTTAGCTCTTTGTATCTATGTATGATAAGCACATCAACGTTAGCTGTTACTGATTGTTGGTCTCTTTTACCTCGACTGATTGTTGTAATATTTGCAATATTTACAACAATAATATGAAGCAACAAGAGTAGATATAATTTAGGTATAACGATAATACCGAAAAACCAACTAACCGCTTTAAATAATCTGCAAACTGTTCCAAATACCATTTTAATTGATTCGCTTAAAGTGACATCAACCACTCTACTCAAATATATTACTGCCTTTATATTTGATTACACCTTGTTCTGTAAAATATTTTTACGCAATACTTTGATGTATGCTGGAATACAATATATAGGCAATTAATTATGTTAAGTTGACTTATAAACAGGCACGCACAGAAGTTCATAAGTTCTTCCAGTGTAATAATGATTTAATGCAATACGCACAGTGCTATTATTATTATTATTAGTGCTAGAGAACCACATTATGCTATTTAATAGTATTTTGCTTTAACAGCAATTATTGGTTACACGCCTATAAGTATAAGCACATCGGTATTGTTGTGTTATGTATATCTGAGCTGTTATTGTTATGAATTAAGTGAAAATGTTATTAACTATACCTAAAACCAACTCAGCTTTCAAATAAAGTATAAAGTGTGCAATACAGAAAAACAATGTTGTTGATTATTTTCCAGAAATCGTGGGCTTTGATTACAGAAAAGGAGAATGAAACAAAACCATAAACTCATAGTTGGGACAAATATAATAATACATATATCATTTAGTACCATTATAATATAATGCAGTTAGCATTCCGTTAGGTGACTACAGTACATTTTAAGTAAAGCTAAATTATGACAACAAACACTTTCGACGTACTACAGACAGCTCCTTTGTTTTTCCATTGTATACTATGCTTTTACATAAACCATCAAAACATTTCGTTTCATACAACAGCGAGTTTCTGCTTTTTTTTGCAAAAAATCTAAAAACCAGTTTTATTACAGTCAGGCGAATACACACGCATGTATATCTTTCCATGTTTTTTTGTCCATTATTGTGTGGTTGCATTATTACACAGGTGTAAGCAGAATCTTGCATTTGCAGTCAAAGACGCTTAAGTAGCTTTTGCTTGTATGCATAGATATGTTGAATTACTTTCAAAAGGTCAATTACACCTACCTGGAGAACCAAAAGATGGTTCATGCTATGCATTGCATTCATATGATGGGGTATGTGAAATTAGGTATGTGTGCAAGATTCCATTCATAACTTTGACAGATGAAACCCCATTCTAGTTTCAATGACTGATTTTTATATTATCTGTTCATGACTTTAGGTACAATATTCTGACAATAACTATTACAAACGCTATGTTCTAGCAATGCAACATATTCGATTAAAAAGTGAATAAGATTTAACTTATTTCAACTGATCTCAAACTATAAAAGTATGCATTTCGCAAACACAGTTCACTGGATCATCGTCGTCGGATTTTTAGTTTTAAGTTACATTAGTGATAACGCTCAAGGTGGTCATCCAGTTCCATACGCATTATCTCCTGTGTACCTCCAATACTTGGAAGATTTAGAGTCTCAAGTTTACCAACTATTAAAAAATACGGATTCCAAGACTTTATTTGGGAAAGATGCAGAGGAAAATCAACCTTTCGTGTTGAGGTTTGTGATATGAATTATACCGGTAATAAGTGACGCATGCAACATTAGATTCAAGGTAATAAAACTCCTTTCTGTTTTACAGATATCTTGGGGATTATGAAAGCAGTGTCAACAAGACCAGCACCACTAATCATAACGATCACCCTGAAAAAGATTTTGTATCATCCAACCCCATTTTAGCACTGCAGATGATAAATCGCTATGTAAAGTACATTAAAAGCGATGCTCTTAAGTCAGTGACAAATGGTACGTGAGAATTAAAAGATAAGTGTTTTAATGTTTTAATCAAAGTAGTTAACTCCAATTAAATGACGTTATCATGCTTGTTCATACGCAGTTCTTGTGGGGAAGGACATTTTACCAACTGAGAAAGAAGTGGAGGATGCGATGGAAGCTCTGTTACGCTTGCAGTACATCTATGATCTTGATGCACATCAAGTAAATCACTCAAGTTGACACTATTTTATGCGAGCATGAATTATTGTCGAGTTTAACAAAGGATAATCTGTAGATTGCAAATGGGATGCTGGATGGAACTACAACATCAGCAAAACTTTCTATTCGCGAGTGTTTTGAGCTTGGAAAATTTGCACAGGACAGTGCGTACTTTACATTAGCATTGCAATGGTATGATGTGACCTTGCAAAAACTTAAAGCAAATGATGAGTCCAGTGGCCTAGCTGCTGCTGCTTCGGGTTTAAAAGAGCATTTCATTCTGAATGCGATCAGAGCGACAATTGACGAGGTTTGTAGTTCGTAGTTCTGCACATAAACTGTAGCCCTTTTAATTATTACATATTACAGTGGACATTATTATCAATGATGTTTCAGCATAATGATGACTATGATGAAAGTATAGCAGATGGTGATATGTACAGCTTCAGTACACGAATTTACAACACAAATTATTCCGACATTGCCCACTTGACACTTCGTAAACGACTTATGAAGGAGCTTGCTGGAAAATTTTTACCGGACAAGGACCCTCTTTTCTTCCAAGCTGTCGAAGCAAACATGATGGCATTATGTCTTGGTCAAAATCTCCAGCCTGAGAAAGAGAAAGCTAAACTAAAATGCTGGCTGGACACAAAAAGACATCCCTATTGGACAATTAATCCGCTGAAAATTGAACTGCTTCATGAGCAACCACCCATTACTCAGTTTTATGATATATTTAATGATAAATGGTCAACATACTTACAACATTTATCATATGAGGATCTGGAAAGAGCGCCGGACATACCCGAAGCTACACCAAGGACGGCTGCTTATGCGTGGTTTGAAGATCATGATATTCCTCTAGCACCCATTTCTAAAATGGTTGAATTCATAACGGGACTCAATGTTGTGGGACTTGATGCAGCGGAAGCTTTGCAAGTTGCTGCGTATGCGTTTGGAGGTCATGTGGAGCCGCATTTCGATTCGGTACCGGTATGCAGATTTATAAATCATTTGTAATTTCGAATACAAACTTTTTCCATTGTTTGACGTTTAAACATTTAGAAAGGACCAGAAGATCCTGTGGAAAATCCAAGAGGAGATAGAGTAACTACTTTTCTAGTTTATGTAAGTTCTTTCAAAAAACCATTATGAAAGTCAGAAACTGATGTTGGTTTTAGTTACATGATACGATATGATACATACAGCTCAATGAAGTGGAGAAAGGAGGTCGTACCGCATTCCCATTGTTGGGCTTTTATGTTAAGCCTGTCAAGAATTCGGCAGTGCTTTGGTATACAAATATGAAAAATGGAGATGTGGACGAAAGGACGATACACGCAGCATGTCCTGTCATAGCTGGACAAAAGTGGAGTATGTTATTCCTTTTTTGTTAATATAATTTTTCCTTGGTATTTTTAAGTGTGCAATTCAATGGTACAGAATGCTGATCATTAAGTCATTTAATTTCAGTTTTATGTATGGTATATATTCTTATGGTTTTTGTTCCAGTTGCCACCAAATGGACGCACATTAATGAAAATATTTTAAAGCGACCTTGTGGATTGACTCCAGACGAATAAATTTTTGAAGTTGGTTTGCATTTCAGGGCAATTTATGAATTAATATGATGATTAAACGTGAATCAATAAAATGAAGCAACTTCCTGTTTTGTATCCTAATCAAAGCAAGGTGGAATTAATTTGTCGTCAAAAATGAATTTAGAAACGGTGAGTTATCACATGACACAATGACAAAAATAAAATTGTAGCAGATAACCCTTTTAATTGCATTTAAGTCGTCGCATTCTTTACTTTAAGATTTATCGATGCAGTAGCTTGCTTTATAAAGCAGAAAAACAAAAATTATACATAATGTCAATTGTAAATGTTCCAGTGTCCAGTTTCAATCCTTTCCGTTAATATGTAACTTTAAAACTTATTGAAAAGTTCATCACCGGGAAGTCGTCTAATTGTCATATTGAAGGTTAGGTCAATGTATGGGTCGGGGCAGCAAGAGTAAGTCCTCACATTTCGTTCAGCGACAGTTGTCAAAACTTCGAATCCGGTAGAATCGTTCAGCTCAGTTAAGTCAATTGATTGAGTCTGAAATGATTATACATTTGAAATTTAGCGTTATTACCAACAAAAACAAGGGAAATTGCAAAAGGCTAAAAATAGCTTACCTTATTGAAGAACTGAAGATCCATTGCATTTCCATCAAAAGTCCAGGATCCAAATTTAAGTGAGCACTTCTGTTCGCCGTAGGGGTTTCTCTTCAAGTCAAATTTGCAGCGTGAGGTCATTTTGCATGGTGGAACAAACATGACTTTACCAGATGACCAAACAAGCATATTGCTGTCCCAGCAGTTAACCATGTTAACTGGGTCGGCACTGAAGAATAAAAAAGTTTCCGTTTCAATTTTTATCGTAGTTCAACCTCTGACGCTGATTGAATTTATACTAACCTGTTGTACAAAGTTACATCGGGCTTCCACAAAGTAGTTGAGTCAACTCTAAGCACTTCGACACCACCGTATTCCTCACCATTCCACTTGAGTCGCTCATCTTGCCATGTCTATTGATGCAAATTGATAACAGCAAGTTCGGACTTGGAAATGGGGTAACTGGAGATAGGACAATTTTAGTTTTATGAAATTGCAACTTACCAATTTCAGCCACACGTAGCTGTCCAACGCATTGCTGTTCTCTCGCTGAAGAAATATAAATATTCAGCATTCGATAAAATCATAGAATATAGTTTGATATAGGTCGATAAGCTGAATGCTAAAATATAAAGTTATTTACCACAGTGAAATCGAGAAGGTTAATACCAAATTGTACGGCGACATCGTCAGGATTAACTCCTTTGTTGTAGCCACTCATCAAGTCAGCAATAAGACGGGTCCGATCTACGACATTTCCTTGAGAGAGAGACGCCTTGAGAGTTTCTGTAAGGTCATCTGACTCTGCAGCCGCTGCATCTGTAAGAATGTTATCCACATTCAGATCGGGTAAGTTTACAAGTTCAGGAGCGCCTTTGGTGTGTGAATAACGTGTAAAACTGTGTATTAGTGACTTGAATGTTTTGTGGAAATTTTGTGAACAATGGAAACATTGGGTATGTTTTACCTAGAACGGCTACGAAGCACAGAGCGAACGCAGTGATAAAAGCCTTCATGTTGATAAGAGTCTATTTGGTTCCTGGAACTGACTCGAAGTAGAGACAAGTGAGAACTGGCAGAGTCCAGGCCACTTTTAAATGCTAGAGTCATGATGGTGGTGTGGGTTGAAGACTGACGTAGTTCCAATTAGAATTTGTTAAATTGTTTGAGTTATGAAAATGCTATCGTCAATCGTGAGTTGGGTGCAATAATAAGGTATGGTATGTTTAGCAAAACTGGTTAATTGCCCATGATGGCCCTCGATACTGGAACTGTTCGAATGTTGGATAACAAGTTGTTTATTGCAGTTCAGTACGAAAAGCCTGACGCATTTAGCATATTAAAGTATATAAGCAGAAGTCAATTTAAATCAGCTTCATCAAAAATGTTGGGTTACACTTCAGATGTAATAAAAGTAGCAGTAGCAGTAACGCACCACCCCCATAACTACTTGGCTCCTTCGAATGAAGTAGAATGCGTTTTGTTCTGTAGCTTGAATTGCTTGATATATGAATGTCAAATCTATTACATGGCAAAAAGTAAGCGACAACTGCGCTACAAGTATAAAGTTGCATGGAAGTTTAAATATGGGTTACTTACCTATCATCTCTGTAGTATTATGAATCATGATCACGGTCAATTACATTTTGATTGTCTCATCCTAATCATACCATGACATGCGTTTCACCATAATGAAGGTGTTCTTGTGAAACTTTGCAAAATGTATTTACGCATTCTCACTACAAGAGAAATTATGAACGAAAATGACAAATTTTTTATAGATTGAAGCCTTTTTTCTTGGGCTTGCCTTTCCAAGAAGGCAAAGTCAGCCAACTCCGTATTTCTGAACAATGAAAATGAAACATTTTACCAATACCAATGCAAACGCAATGCATCTTTCATTAATTTTTTGGGGTGAAATGATAATTACATCCTTTACGAAGAGGACTAACGTTCAGATATTTTTGGTCAGATCTGAAGAGGAGTTTTTGATCTCCTTTGTATGTAAATACCTTATTCCATGCAAATGCAATTGGTTCCCTTTGTGTATATCTATCTGATCTTGTTTGTATACCTTATACACATCTGTATCTTTCCGTATGTTCTTCACACAACAACGAACGTAATTTTATACACACAAAATAACTTTTGTCTGCACACAAAGTCGTATATAAAGTGAAATCGAAAATTAATCAGTGGAAAACGTAACGGAAACGTGTCTATTGCGATATTAAATCATTCGGTAATCAAATTATTAAATACTTGGCCTTCCTCTAATTCTAATCACTAACTGTTTTTGGTTTCGTTATCTGGCTGACTGAAGCCTTTTGAAGGTCACTTATCTTGTTGGCGATGCCGTAATGTGTTTATTTACATCAAATAATTTTTAATTACAAAATCAGGAAAATTCAATTTCACAATTACGTTGGGTTTAGAACTGCTGCAGTTTAAAGCTTTGGTTGGACATAATAATTTGGTGTCATTTTTGGGTTCCAAAACAAAAAGAATTTCAATATGTTATCATTTGCAAGGGCCTACATGCTGAGTTAACAATAAATTAACTAATTAAAATAGTCCAAATTAATTGCAACAGCTGATCAGAAGTTGTTTTTGCTTAGGTTGTTATCTGTAATTAGTGTTTATTAGTACTAATAATTAATTTATTGTCTTGTGTAAGTAATGCAGACATTTAATTTTTCTATTACAGATTAAACAAATTCCTTGGAAAGAAATAGAAGTTGAAGCAACCTAGCACTTCCATCAAGTATTATTATTAAGTGTGGACAACCTAGCACTTCCATCAAGTATTATTATTAAGTGTGGAGTGCATTCACTTGTGGAGAGAAGCTAGAGGTACTTATTTTTGAAAAACTATTAAACTTGTCACCGGGACCAAAACGTCGGAACCAACACTGACACCATGTCTCGACATCGAAATGTCAGAACTATGAACTACGATGAAGGTTGGTTAATCCAAAGATATTTAAATGTGAAACTGTTAAGTGACGTGATATGATTTAGGAAAAGTTAATCAATGAATTTTTAACTTTGTTATGCTTTAGACTACGAGGGGTATGATGACGTTTACGGACACTCCGTTGAAGATGACTATCCTGCTAGTCCAAGTGGTAAGCTGTAAACTATAATTTAAAGGTTGAAAAATATCAGATTAAAATGGTAAACTTAAATGTTTAACTTTCAGTGTCACAGTTCATCTTCGACCGCTCAGGATCAAGAGCACCCCAAATGTCTCAGTTTTTTGACCCGGAGAATGATATTGCTGAAGAGCCAGAAGAAGAAGGGGATGTGCAGAAGAACAAAGAGGTTGAATTTGCTCGACAAAGACTGAACTCACTCACTTTAGATTCAGCAGTGGATGAAGCGGTAGCAGAGCTCGTACCTGAAGAAGAGATTTTGTTAAAGTCTTGTTTAAATGAAATCTATGATGTTGTGGGAGACTCATATCCTGACAACGTTGTCATTTGGCATATTCTTCATGCAAAGTTCAACAGAGAGAAAGCACTGGACAGCCTTCTGAGGGGAGTTCCCGCTGATCCGTCAAGCATAAGTCGTAAGTATCCCATTGGCTTTTGCAGCTACTTTTTGTTTTAACATTTAATTAAATGAATCTGTTTTTGTAATATTTTTGCCTATACAGATATGTCAAAGAAAATGAAGTCGCAACCTCAACCTAATCCTCCCATTGTAAAACCACAACCATTAAGACCAAAGGATCCAATCGTAAAAGGTATCATTTTTGCGCTGAGAAGGACAAGCATATTTCGATTAAGTTAGTGAGTATAGAATGTGAAGTGAACGATCTAATGTGAGTTTGTTTATTTTTCTTTTTTATTATTACTTTCGCTGGTCATCATTTCCTGTACTACCAACCAAATGTGGAAATTGATCAACTTGTTTATCCATTTGACACTTGCTAAGGTAAGATGATAAAATAAGTTTTCCTTTTGTAAATGGTTTAAGTAAGAATGGGTTAGTAGGTCACACTATCATAACAGGTTCAGACAATTCAGTTAAGCCACATCCAAATGGTACGACATCAGTGTCCCTTTTAGAGGAGATAGCGTCTAATCATTATAAGAAATGTACTACACTCCCTAATGAAAACGCGGACCAACAACCCTCAGTTAATGGAGGAAGCTACTCGAATCCACTAATGTCGCAGCACAGGACTACCAAAATTGATTTGAAAAGTGACCTCTGGTCAACGACAACCTGGAGACTTGACAATGACGAGAAACCTGCGCCGTCAGCTCTCAACAATCCATTATTGGCAACTGTGAATCCACTACTGGCACCGAAGACAAATGTTAGTCCTAAACCCAGTTTAGTATCGAATCCTCTCATGGCGTCTACCGGTAATATTCTAATTCCGAGTCTCAACTCTGCTGCAAATCCGCTAAGAGCAGTTAGTAGTGGTTTAGATTGTTTTAAAAGTGAGTCAGCAATGGATCATTCTCCAACTACATTATCAAGGAATCCGCTGTTTGGAGGGGTTAAACCTACTGGATTTAATACCAATCCTTTAACACCAGCGCAAAATCCCATTAGTATTCCGCTGCTTACTTCCAATAGTCCTTTCATATCTCCAAGTAATAGCCTACCTTCAGGCACACCGGATGGAGGACTGACTAATCCTTGGGCTGGGCTAATGCTGGGCTTGGGAAAGAAGCCTCTTATTCCGAGAGCTGTGGACATAACCAGCGAAGTTAAGCTCTTCGAGAATATTCCCTTTAACAATAACAACAATATTTTCCCGAAACCTGTGGACTTGAAAAAGCTTCATACTCCTGTTGTACCGAAGAGTAAAATATTAACAAAGGCAAATAGATTCAATACGAAGCCAAAATATAACTATGAATCTGCAATGGCCACCCCAAGATCAAAGTTGGCAGAGAACATCACATCCTATCCAGTTCCGTTGGATAATACTCCATTAGATAGAAGCTTGATGAAGGAAAGACCATCAACCATTGGTTTACGTTTTACACGTAGAAATCCTCCTTTGTCATTGGAGAGCCCTTGTGATGAGAACAATACCACGTTTAAGAAAGTGTGGATGGTCATGAGTGAAGTTCTACCAGAAAAGATTTTTAAATTTGATACTCCTTCACCAGATGCATTAGTTGGAAATGCAAGCGACTATGTTGCAACCCGGGCTCAGGATGATAGTGCGTTGCTAAATCTAGCAGTGACTTCAACTCCTATGGATATCGAAACCAAAGTCTTTCCAGTATTAGAATCGCATACTTCAACAGCAAAAATGAAGACGAAGGAGAAGGGGAAGAGTAAAAGCCTTCAAAATAAGAAGACAAGGTCTAAGTCAAACGGACTACGGTCCAAAAAGAAGTAGCACAATGTAAATTGCTAGCCTTGATACTCATTGAATTTGAATATTTTTATCGCACCGAAAATGCTCACTCGTATCGTCCGCGTTAGATTTCGTCTTCGTATGAAACTACTTGCGTGGACGTTAAACTAATTACTAGGATCAAAATTAAGCTTTCTGAAATGTTTTATCTAAATTATGCATAATAATTTGTCTGAAATACATATACAAATACGAACCCAATATTACTTTACTACTCATCATCTCTTCTATTATGTTACCTGTATGTGCCTTTTCATTCGTATATGCTTAATTGTTTTAAATCAAATAGTTTAGAAAAATAGTTTGTAGTTTGTTAAATTTATATATGCAGCCAAGAAAACGATTTATCATGATTTATATTAGTATTATTATTATTATCTACAAAAAAATTGCAATCCAAAGATTTCAACCACGGTTAAAGTTAATAAAGCAGTGGAATGCAAAAAGAAATACGGAGAACCTATCGTGAATGTATTCATAATTAATTGCGTTTCGCGTTAAGTACATTAATATAAATGTCATGTCATACTATACTGGTGTCATCAACGTCAGGCATAATTTACAGTTTCCCTTTTCTAACAAAGGTAAAATTAAGTTTTCCGTTTTTATTTAATTAAGACATTAACGATTTAGTGGTGCTAGTAATTGGCATTTTAATGTAATAACACAATAATATTGAGGGAGTTGTAAAACGTTTATTGCAGTTGAAAGTGAACCGGCAAAGGCATCTACTAGTGGAGCAGCTGCTGTAGCATCGAAACCATTCGTGGAGCCGTTGAAAGTTGTTCCTGCTTCATCGGGAAAATCGGTCACAGTAGGATTTGATATCCCGAAGGAGAGGTCTGTTACACCTTCACCAGTCCCGGATACTCTTCAGCCTCCGCAGACGAATTCAAAATGCCCTTCGCCTAAACCTTCAAAGTAATTTTGTTCAGAAATATGTTGTACTGTAATGTATTTGATTTTAATGAGAATTTCATACCTTTTTATAGGAAGAAGGATTTTAAGCCTGATGCTGCCTTAAGTGAGTACACAAAAGAGAGAGGAAATTCAAAAGATTTGCTCAATTTATTAGTTATTGGTCATGTTGATGCCGGCAAGAGTACACTTATGGGTCACGTACTATTTCAACTTGGTCAAGTTCCAAAGAAAGCTATGCACAAGTTTGAACAAGAGTCTAAGAAGCTAGGAAAGCAATCATTTATGTATGCTTGGGTGCTTGATGAAACCGGCGAAGAAAGGTAATTATGCATTTATACCTAATACCGTTTAAAAAAGATACTTATCTAGCAAAGTGAGGTTGTGTTTCAATGTTGTTTACGTTTTGATATGATATTTATTGCTTTAGATCCAGAGGAATTACAATGGATATTGCACAATCTAGATTCGAAACAACGAATAAATCAATAGTTTTACTTGACGCCCCAGGTCATAAGGATTTTATCCCTAATATGATAACCGGAGCTTCCCAAGCGGATGTAGCTGTACTTGTAGTTGATTCAACTACAGGTGAATTTGAGACTGGATTCGAAAGTGGTGGACAGACAAGAGAGCATGCTTTGCTAGTGAGATCACTAGGTAAACTACTTATCAAACAAACTTATAAAATATGGTAGTCGATAGATGAATTATCAAGGAAATAATTTTTTGTACAGGGGTAACGCAGCTTGTAGTAGCAGTTAATAAACTTGATACTGTTGGATGGTCGAAGGATAGATTTGATGAAATTAGAGCTAGGTTGACAACTTTTCTTGTACGAAGTGCGGGTTTCAGAGAGGCAGAGTTGACTTTTGTTCCATGTAGTGGTTTGCAAGGGGAAAACTTGACCAAAACATCAACAGAGTCTGATCTTACGTCATGGTACAAAGGACCAACGTTGTTAACCGCTATAGGTTTGTACTATCCGATGTTCTCATTGTGTCACATTTTAAAGTTTTAGTAACGAATTGTATGGGCTATTAAAATAGATGAGCTGAAACCACCTGAGCGACCAGTAGGAAAACCATTGCGCATTAGTGTCAACGATGTGTTCAAAGGACCTGGAGGTCAATGTATTGGTGGTAGAATTGAAACTGGAATGGTGCAACCTGGTGACAAGGTGTTAGTGCAGCCTGTTGGGGAAGTTGTCACCATCAAAAGTACTTTACCTATACTTTTGTCGTATTAATTGTATTTTTCTGCGTGCTTAGATACTTAACACATGTCTTGTTAATTCACATTTAGGCATTACCCTCGATGATGGATCCGGTACAACTGCATTCGCTGGAGATCCAGCTATCATAGCACTGCAGGGTGTAAGCGACGCCAATATCTTGTTTACAGGGTGCTTACTCAGCGACCCCAATTATCCGTGTCGAGTGTCCTCAAAATTTCAAGCCAGGATAGTCACGTTTGATGCAATGACAATCCCGCTGGTGAAAGGATTTACAGGTGTCATGCATTTAGGATCGTTACAAGAGCAAGTTTCCGTAAGGAAACTAATCAGTCAATTGAACAAAGGGACCGGTGAAGTAGTTAAAAATAAGCCGAGATGTCTAATGAAAAATTCTAACGCGCTGATTCAGCTTGAGTGCTCTAGACCTGTTTGTATCGAAGAATTTAAGTAAGTCTTGTCCAACAGTTACAGATTACTTAAAACATTCAATTCGATTCCCATTTTAACGTTCATGTATTTTATTAACAGGGATGTCAAAGAGTTGGGAAGATTCACTTTACGCTATGCTGGTGTAACAATAGCTGCCGGAGTTATTACAAAGGTCATGTGAGCGGCTTATGACAATTTATGTTAACATTACCATTCTCTAATTACGTCTCTTCCAAATCCTTACTTACAAATGTTGATATCAAATTTCTAATGGAGTCACTTTTAATACATTTCATTTCTTAAATTATGTACGTTTATAAATATATATTCAACAATGAATAACAGTACCAGCTGACAAAAGTCAGTATAAGATTGGTTAAATCGGTTTGTTCTAATAAAATATGGAAGTGAGGAAAATGCAAATTGTAGTATCTTCTTTTGAGTAAGAAAAAATAATAATATACACGGTATAAGCATGAAGTAGTTGAACACTCACAGTCATAAAAAATCTGCAACTTGTAACCATTTTGTAAACCACAATATGTACAATAGTCAGCAACTTGCTTTTCAGTTCTAAACTACATTAAAGTATGTAAATTGTATGGAAGTAAGGGCTTATGCTAATCCAGTTTGAAAGAACGTTTGATGGTTTTGGCAGGACTACATGTAAACTGTACACAATGGTTTGGAGCCTGCTTGAGCCCTCTAGCTACTCGATCGACCCATTTCCCCTTTGTTAGAAGTTGTTCAACAGCCCTGCAAAACAAAGAAAAAATATTAATGTATGATCCAAAAACAGAATTAAATTTGCGATTCGACGGATCATTATTAAGTCTTTCACATACTGAGGCATCCAAGACGTATAGTTGTAAGATTTGGACATTCGGGACAATTCGCATGACATACGTTCTACGCATTCCTCAGCGGTGAAAACATTTCGTGCCATTTGCATGGTAGGGAGGAATGAAGAGGTTGCTGAAGAAAAACTTCTCCCAAGTGGAGTTGAGATCACAGGAATTGGGATTAAGAGAACCAGTAGCAAAATCAATGCAACCATTGCCAATGGAGCAAGAATGAGGGACTTGATGAGCAAAGACCTTGCATTATGATCTGAAACAAAGAACAAATCGAGTTAGGAACGTTGACAAAAGTATTTACATCACACTTTTTTTTAAACCTTTCAAAGTTTAAAAAATTCCTAATCTTACCATGTCCACCTCGTGGGTCTGCATTTTTGTACGTGTTTGCTGGTGGATAAACTGAGTTTATGTTCACTGTTGGCGTATTTCCAACATAGGTTCCAGCACTGGAAGTTGACACAAAGCAAAAAAGAACAACTATGACCAGCATTATAAGTGGCCCACACAATTTCTGAAATCGAAAACTATGCATTTTGAATCCTGAGAGGGTTTTGAAATAATCCTTTTTTGAAGCGAAGCAACTTCACAGCGACTACAAGTCCATGAAGATGAAAACTGAAAGTTACATGAAAGCTCGACAAGCAGCTAAGACATAAAAAGCAAGATTTTTCACACTATCACACACAGCGTCACTTTTGAAACTGGCCATTTGATAAAAAGATAAAAAGGATTTTATACTTTCAAACACTTTAGCTCACAAGAAGTAAATATAGAATCGCAAGAGAGAAAGTAAAACTAGGTGATGGGGTCATTTAAAATCTTCACCAATGCATGGCTTGCCATCGGATGGCATGCACATTACAAAAATATGAAGAAAAAAGATAAGACAACAAGATACACATTTTAAACTGGCTTAAAAAATAAATACGGATGGGAAAGACTCAACAAGCCGTGTCATCGCCATTGTCATCATAAATCATATACGCGAATACAGCTTTTCATTCTTGGATGCCTTAAAGGTAACGTCTTGATATAAATGAGCATATCATGTCTTGCAACTGTCAATTCATTTAACGTTAATGGTATCACTATTCATAGCATCCATCCCGGAAATTTTTCTTCCGAGGGAGAAGTCGCTGTCTGTATAACAAGTCTTTAGTTATGCCATACGCATCTGCATATTACTAACACGCATTAGCATTATATTACACTACCGAAAGCCGTTAATTTTTACAGCCCTATAAATTTAGATAACCAGATAGTTTTACAGCCATCAGCGCCTACGTATATGCATGCCCATCTAGAGACGGTAGCCCAGTGTGTTGTATGTATGTACCTAGTCATTTTCTCTGAGCATCTTCTCGTGTCAAGTGCACCTCTTTGTTTGCTATGATGACTGGGCAAGAAGTCCTCTCAAAAAGGCATACTTTGAGCAAGAAATGTAATCAAAACCTGTAATAATAGATGAGTAAAAAGTGTATTTATAGCTGTCTGCCTACCTACATAAAAATATGACAGATATGATATGATATCAATGACCAAATAAGCTTCATTTATGAACACGTGTTTACATATCAGTCAACTCAATGCGATTCAACTTTCTCAAAGTCAAAGTCATCGCCACCACCACTGCATATTTTAAGAATAGTGTAAATGATTCAGTCATAATTACTGCAGGTGAATGAAGAAATTGATTGAAACCCGAAGAATGCTCAATCCCAATCTATTTTCCGCCCTCGCAGTGGGAATGTCTTCTGTCAAAGCGGAATAGATTTATCTTGTGAAATCTGCCATCCCTTCGAATTCGAAGTCATTGAAGAGTGAACGATGACAATAGGAAGCAGTAGCACAGTTATTACTTTGATTCCGTTTTCGGTAGGAGGAGGATGATAATGTACCCTGGGGGAAAGTGAGACAATCCAAGTACAAAGGATTTGTTTTATTGATTTTCAGGTTGGCAATAATGCATGAGCAGAAAAGCGTTAAAATTGGGAGTTACCAACTGAAAATGAAGGTTAGATATGCAAAAGTGACCGAGTGAGCAGAGAGCATTGTCATACTTCTCATCATCGCAAAAATATTGAGAAAGCAATAAGCAAACAGAAAATACAATAGGGTTTCTCTACACGCACATAAAAATCTGAATGACTAGGCATAATTTTGAAGAAATGGGGTTAGCATATTGAAGCAAGGCAAGGGGGAGTATTTTCTTTTAGGACGATGATAACTTTTAAAATAAAATCTATATAATTAAAGCTTGTATATTGACACCTTCTTTTTGTGTTGGGCTAAGCTAAACCTAAGCATTATAAGGTTATATATTTTACATAAAGGAATTCTATTTTTTATGCATTTAGACCAAGACATGCTAAATATATATGCTTCTAATGGCCAACTGTCAAATACAAGTCAAAGTTAGGAATGCTATGAGGCGGATGTGACAGACGCACCTTGCTGTTTACAAACGTTTTCAAATTTCGAAGAAATAGTGCTATTTTTATTATTGACTAAAATCTTTGGTTAAAACAGGAAGTTCGATGTTGGTCCGGAGACGAGTAGTAAAACTACAGTCTATTAAGTCTCGTTTTTTAATCATTTATCATTAAAGATGGAATGCTGACCTTGATCTCACCTCCTGAATTTGACTGACCTGCAACTCAAGACAAAATGAGTCAAAGTCAATTACTAAAGCACTTGCACTGGAGAGCTTTGAAAAAGTATAGTTTTAGAATAAATTTTGAAAGGCTTACTTGGAATTTAGTTTTTAAAATTATTTTTTGAAGTGGCAACATCTTCTGGAGACGTGAACACTATTTTGCCCACGATGATGGATAAAGGACAACGGATGACGGAATAAAAAATTTGACTGCGAACGATTTGGGGAATCCTGGTTATTGTTTGTTTTTTTGAACTTTTAAAGTTTTCATTGTCAAGTTTGAGAGAGACCACGACTAGGTGGCATTCGACGAATTAGCTGGGATGTTCCCCGTTGTTGTGGATTGATTATCCGCATCTCTCCTAACCCAGTCGTGGGCTGATATTCTGTCCAAAGTGATTCTTTGAGTGATGTCCGGCTCCAGAATATTTCTTACTAGTTGAGTTAGCGTTGGGGTAAGAACATCCTTAACTCTTGAGCGGAAGTCCCATTTTCGGGCTAACTGATCCTTGAGCAGCTTTTTCAGGTTGGAGTCATCAAATGGCATTGTTGCGTTAACCATAATGTACAGGATAATTCCTAAAGACCAAACGTCTGCAAGTTTAGGATTGTACGGGGTTCCACTGACAACTTCAGGTGCGGCGTAGGCCGCAGAGCCGCAATATGTTTGGGACAACACTCGCTTTCCTAAAATTAAAGCATACAAATTAGCCTAATTCAATTTTTATTTAATTTAATTTGATTTGCTAGAAAGAACATTAATTAGTTAGCAAATCTTGTCCATGTGTACCATCATTGTCCACACAAAATCGGGCAAAGCCAAAGTCAGCCAGTTTGACATTCCAATGCCGCGACAGCAGAATGTTTTCACATTTCAAGTCTCTATGAGCAATATTAAGGGAGTGGAGGTACTGGAGTCCTTGCACCATTTGTCGGAACCATATCTTCGCTTGTCTCTCTGGAACCAGTCCATTTTGTCGTATAAAATCGAGCATGTCCCCATTCTCAGCGTAGCGCATAAAGATGAACACTCTCGGTCCGCGTTGAAGGATACTGTGAACTTGGATAATGTGCGGGTTTTCGATTCTCGTCAAAATGTCCAGTTCTCTGGGGAAAAACTTGTCGAGAAAGTCCTTTGGAGCTCTCTCCTTGTCAAATATCTTGCATGCTAGTTTCACTCGCCGCCCTCCTTCACTATATTCCGCTAAATGGACGGTGGCGTAGGAACCTTGACCAATTTTTCTTGAAATTACATAGCCCTTCTTCTCCAACGCGTTTACTTCTGAGCTGGTTGGGCTCATAATATTTGCAGACTTTGAGGACGACATCCTGGTAGCTACCCGTTGGAGGATAGGATCCTTTAGTTTCACGTAAGCTTGACCTATGGTATGCGTAGGTCTGTGGAATCATAGTCACATCTTATTATCATCAATACACATTTGCATTAAATTTGTAATACGCCAACAAATTTTTCAGTAACCGCTATCTTTTTCTGTATATGAATGTACCTTTATCAAATAAACATTTTTTCAGTCAAGGTGGTTGAAAGTTTGTGTCACGATCGGAGTTGGAACCGTCTCCAGAAGCTTTGCCTTTTCTTTTTTTCTTTTCCAAACGGACCAATGTCGGATTCCAGACTGGAGGATAACGAAGGTCAGGGTGGTTATCTTAGATGCCTATATACCTATGGTTGGGGAATCTACCAAGATTGGATATTGAAAATTGTCGCATTTTCCATGTTTATGATAAGCCCATTATTTTCTTCCATTTCAATGGGAAATGCTCCGAACATCCATTTACAGTGCATAGCTTTCTCCTTGACGACAAACAAAGATGCATTTTCATTCAGGTCCAGTTGGGGTGGTAGTGGTTGCTGACGACTATATTTGGATGCTTTTAGCAGAGAACCATCTATATTGTAATTCCATATCATCTTGATCTCGTGCATGAAACCTGCAGCCCGTCATGCATGACATGTAAATTCTGAACCGTTGCAAAACTGCAAAAAAAGTGCATGATTTGATTGCATGCTCATGCTCATTACGTGTAGCCCCGTGATTATTATGATGAAAAACTGTAACGGAACTCTGCAACTTTTTCCCAAGAAAAAGTATATTAGACTTGACATGTATTACAATAATAATAACCATCATCATGATATAATGATTGTTGTGAGGCTGAGCCACAACCCGATTCTCCATTTTAGCAAAAGAAGTTCATTTCAAAATGGGAGAGTGGTGCCACACAAGAAAAGGAAAACCAGTTAAATGTCAGTCAGCCCGAGTATGAGCTCTTCGAAATGAGCTATGTTTTTAAAGGAAATCGAGGATTAGTTTAGCCAAAATGATTACAAGAATATAGCACGCTTGTTATGGGTATCATGCAACATTGAAACTGCAAACAAGGCTGGTAAATTAATGCTTTTGTGTGAACAATATTAAAAGTAAAGCTTATGAATGCTTCATTGACTTCTTTAGGCGCAGTTGAGACTACTAAATGGCAAATGGCATCGCAGAATAAAAGGGTGACAGGGGGCTTTCTTGCCAAAAATACGAGCAACAAGGGAAATGCATAAAATTCAAGTTGAAGTTGAGAATAGAAACGACATGGCACATTAAAATTGAACTGAAAAATGCCAGCCCTACACAATAGCCTTCTATTTAAAGATGGTTATAAAAGTCAAACTGACTTGTTTGTTGTGGGTGCTTCTTGCTTTGTCATAAATCACTATTTTTGCATTGTTTGCTGTTTAAATTAAGCCCCATTCTCATTTGAATTTAAATGCAAGTCGTGTTTTAGTGATTAATTAACAAGATCAACAAGCTTGCCCCAAACACCACCCATTCAAATTGCCCTTTTTCAATCAAAACCCCAACCCAAATACCGAACTCATTTCATTTCACCCGTCAACAATCAGCAGCGTCAAAAAATCATGCAATCCTTACCAAAATGAACATGGTTTTTGTAATGGAATTTCAGTTCGTGGCACACAAAATGTCATTCCTTTTTTGTCGTTTTTTGAGAGGATTTATCGTGTCAGCAGATGCTGGTGCTGCTGCGGTTTTTCATGTCAAATGAAATCCAATCCAATGAGCAGAAAAAAAATGTCATGAAGAAGAGTAGCAAACACATTCTTGTTCTTGATTTCATTATGCTAATCTCGACAAAGTGCGTCGAGTTTGCATAATAGACTTTTTTTTACATCATGTCTCATGAGCTGGGATTGACTGACAACTCCCAATTACAAGGAAGGCGAAAATGAGAGAAAGATTTGAAATTCACCGACATTGAAAGAAACCCTACCCAGTTTGTCTTGTCTGCAAAGAAAGAGGTCTCGCTCGGCTCGCACTCACTCAACTTAACCGTAATCGAATTCACCTTGACCTTGCCCGTCATCGCTGTAACTTACTTGCGGAGGAGAGTACCTAACAATAATTCATGAGGTTATAAATGTTTTAAAGTGTTGGATGAGAAGTGAAGACGTGCGTAATAAATCAAACAACGGCATAATGATGGCATCATCATCACATCACACACAATGACGATAATAATTCAGGCATGAAATGAAATTTGCTCGAGTTTTATTTAAATCAGTGTGAACCCGAACCAAAGATGAAGTAGGCGACTTTTTATATGTTTTGCCGTCATGAGTGTCAGTGTGAATACGCAAATTCCTTATAAATACTGAGCTCATATGAAAAACGTTCCATTTGGTGTGAAGTATGATGACTTCATAAGAAGAAAGGGTATAGATGAAGCTTACACGCAAAAAATAAGTTGTCGACTCTGACTACAACAAAGTATTGAGCTTTAAAGCAATCAGCAATTGGTCATGACTCATGGTGGAGCATGCATCAAATTTCATGTCAACTTCAAGAGCTTTGCTCATCATATTCATATTTCTTCATTCATTCAGGTATGCATGTGTTTAGCTAACACGTTGTGCTGACTGAATGTATGAAAATGCCAAGCCCCACCACAACATTCATTTGACATGACTCCTTTTGGATTAATCATCCCTAGTTTTAAGGAGTGCAGAATATCTACTGAATTAACTCATTTCATCGGGATGAAGGGGTTCCTATTAAAGCAGTGGAGAGGAAACCACAAGTTTATTCATAAGAAATTGCGTCTAAATCTATATTGCAGTAAGCAAGTCAACATGTCAGTTGTTTTCTTTAGGTCATCTACAATAAGAAGCTAAATCAAGATGTTTTTATCATCATTGTTCCGAAAGTGATTGAAAACGAGCCAAAAATAGAAATGATTTTGAATGGACCACTTGTCTAGGTTTTGGTTCGTTAAGAGTACAAAAGAAAACTGACAAAAACATCCAGAC
Source organism: Orchesella bifasciata (assembly GCA_034697805.1). Taxonomy (NCBI): domain Eukaryota; kingdom Metazoa; phylum Arthropoda; class Collembola; order Entomobryomorpha; family Orchesellidae; genus Orchesella; species Orchesella bifasciata. The sequence goes on from JAQGAP010000207.1 coordinate 39,294, forward strand.
TCATGTGAAAAACGAACGTTTACTTTTTTCCGTTTGTTTTCTCAAACTTGCTCGTCTTTCTGGCAAACAAAATGCGGGGAATGGTGTGTTTGGCTAATATTTATTTCAACCATGCCCATCAACAGCATAGTAGCAGTACTACATTTTTTAACAAAAGCCGCCGCTAATCTGGCAGTGAGTCGTAGATAAAACTCTTCTTTAGAGTGATTCCTCCCTTTTGTGTTATATTATTTTTTCTCATTCTACGTAATCTTCTCCGCTACCATTATTGTGAGTATAATAATAATGCAATAAAAGGTATCAACAATGATACCTAGTCCTACAATTCCCCAGCTCATTTCGATTTGGCTAATGCTCATCTTAATCAGCATCAACAGCAGTACATACATATCTTTTACAAAAGCATGATACTTCACTTTTTTCTCAAAATCCACAAAAACTATAATTGCGTAGCTTATGATACACTACTCATCTCCTCTAAAATGATATGCGTCTGGTCAAGAGCGTGAACTCCTTGTGCTTTATTTTATTCAGATTATACCTACCCTTTTTGGATCCATATACCGTAGCCTATGCGGGAAGAACATGTACATCATTATCAACAAGAAGATGTTCAAGTATTTCATTCTCTAAATCATATATAATATAAACTGTATCAACACCCCAAAAAAGAATTGAATTACAAGAATTTCCACTACAGCTAAAGGTCAACTTAGTCAAAACAAGGTGTTCTTCTCTATATCCTCTTGACTTTACTGCAACATGTTTCATCAACAGTGTAGTTTCAAAAGTAAATGAATAAGCATGAACAACATCATATATGATGATCATCATCATGTTGAAACTGAGAAGATGAGATGAGATGAAAAAAAACTTGAGTGAGGTAATTATTGCAATGATCCCATCCAAAATAAGGCATTGATACTGTAACAAAGTCCTACACAGTTATCAACAGGTAATTACTACGCATTCAAAAAAGGGGGAAAGAGAATGATAGAAAGACCTCCGTCGTTGTCATCTCCTTTAAGTTGACTTGAGCTTGGCTTGTATAAATGCAAAAGCTAAAATAAAACAATCAAACAAGACTCTTCTTCATGGTTCATCTTCTTCACGGATATAATTTCATGTGTTGTCGAATGCAATTTGCAATCCAATGGTCTGATAAAGTACCTAACGCTGCCATACCTGTAAGCAAAATGTAAATATAAGCCTTCCTCTTCATCAGTCATCGTTCAAACATGGAATGCTATTGAGCAATGTTTTATTTTTATGCATAATAATTATTTATGTCTGAATCTGTTGTGGGTGGGTGGATCCACATTAGCATTTTTCCTACTAATTTTTTTGACCAAACAAAAACAATTTTACACTTTATGAACATAATCGGTTTGCATAAATATGCTGATTATTTTCCTTTCGCAAGTTGGTGTTGTTGGTATTTTGACTTGTGCTTTATGCAAAAGACAACTTACGCATTTAAATCCTCTTAAGGCCATTTATGATATTCGTTTAACCTTGTAAGAGAGGCGAAAAAGCAATAAATAAGGTCCTTAAATATTTTTTGACAAGGATATGAGGAAAAATGTAACTCGTCATTATCGACCGCATTAAATCTTTCACTGCAGCTCTGCCAAACTGACTAATTTTGAGCGAGCGAGTTTCGTGAGATAATTAAAATTGACTGACATAAGACAAGGCGTGTATTGCGTAGCGTGCAGTCCAGTTCCAGGAGTTTGGGGTTGTGAGATCATCCCAGAAATTCCAAAAATGATGTGTGCACGGAATACTTTTTGAGCAATATGGGAAAATTGCACCAACTTGTCATATTATTCAATAACCTGAGGTACTGCTGAGGTGGTCCAAAAATACCTTTGGTACTTTGGACTGCTTTGGAGCAAAGCGTGTCTACTTTTTCTATCGAATTAGTCATGTAACAATGCCCAAGTTTCAGTTGTTCAGGACAGCCCATTTCATTATCATTTCATCTCTCTATTACATTTTTCTGGGTGCATGATGTAATATCAGAAATGATGATGAGGAGAAGCAGTATTGCCATCAGCATCAGCATTTAAGCCCCACCACACCAAACCACTGTTGTAGTAGCTCCATTTATGTACTCTGTACAATATTTGCGTGGGCTTTTATACACACAACATAAGTAATATAAAATTCATTCATATGATGATGATCCTAGTTGGAGTTGTAGTATTATGCATACAAGAGCGAAATAGTTTCAAGTTGGGAATCTCATAACACAAAATAGTAATTACTAGTCCAACTCTATTTCACTCCTTCAAGCTATAATGTAAGCCTGTGGAGATACATCACGTACTTTAGTTTTGCATGTAACTCATGCATCTTTTTCTCATAACAATTTTTTCATCGTCTTTCTTCCCTTTTATAACCAACTTTGTTGTTCATTCCAATCCAAGTGTAAGACATCCGGCTAACTGAATCATCATCTTCATTTTTCTCACGATGAGCAACGAGAGCAGTAGTGATATCAGAAACAGGAGGAGTGCACTGCAATAAAAAGCTCATTTACTGGCAGGGATGCACACTTCATCATTCTTACTTAAGACAAGTGAAGAGGAAAGAGCGCATGCAGAAATAACTTGATTATTGTGCATGAATGTGGTAGTAGAGTAGGTGCATCTAAAAAGCTAACGGCTAGACTGCAAATTGGGTTTAAACAGGAAAAAAATGTGCTCACCAGCATCATCATCATCAACTGCAGCAATCATGCAAACAAGTGGTTCCCGTTCTTCTGCGAAAAGTTTCTGGAGTCAGATTGCCCTCAGCACATTTTGCATTTTGCTTTCTGGTGGAAATATATTCCACAATGTGAATCCAGTGGACAGTTTAGTTATACGGGACAATCCGGTGAGACTCAGAGTGTTGGAGTATAGCTCAAGAAATGGGAGTCTGCAAAAAGTTTTGAATAGTCGGTATTCAGATCTTGTGGTTGGGGAAGAGGTGGAGGATGATTCCCAGATTGTGTTAGAGTGTGCATCGTTATTCGGACCGTTACGGTGGATTTATTCAGGAGATGGGGTAATAATGGAAGCTTTTAAGTTTGCATGTAGGGTGATAATGAAATATTATGTGATTTAAGAGCCGTCATAACTGATGATGCTATGTTGTCATTGCAGTATCCGCAATATAAAACGCAGTACTCAAGCTCAGTTACCGGCTCGACGTTGAGCTACCTTGCATATCTATCATTTCCTAGTGGGCTGAGTGCGAAAGATACCGGCCAATACTCTTGTCAAAATGCATACAACAAAACAGTCAACAACTATGCCTATGTTTATGTGCCGAAGCGAAATATTCATGGTACCGCAACTGTTATTCATTCATTTTGATACAATTTACAGAAGGTTAAAATGGGTCCTATAAAATAAAGTATTGATTTAACGGGGCAATTTGCAGGCGATCAAATAATATTTGTTCCAAATGGAAGGAAGAAGGATATAGCTTTGTCAGCTAGTGACAAATCAGCTCGCATACCTTGTTCCGTTGTGCATCCAAATGCAAAAGTTTCTGTTGAGCGAGTTTCACCGGTATGCCAAAATAAATCTTATTACTGGTTGCACTATATTAGCATAATGACGATAATGGCAAATAAGAAAGCCTTCATGCTAGGCCCGACAATTTATCAAGACGGATAAATTTCTAATTTACAGAAAAAGTCATTTTGGTTGGATCCTCCAATGAGAGTTCCATATAGCCCGAAAACTGGCTTTACTGTTCCAGTTACTACTACAATGAAAGAAAGGTTTACTTGTCGGGGAGAGTATAATGGCGCATATGAAGAAGTTACTTACACAACACAGCCACAGCAGCCAAGAATTGGTAACATTGCTAAACCTGTACTTAACATCATGGAAGAGTTGAATCTAAGTAGTTATGAATTTATTTTGCATTTGATAATAGATGTAGAGGCGGAGTTGCTGCACAATATCCCACTACACACTTCAAACCATTCAGACTTCCCAATGAAAAGACCTCGACCAGTACTTCCATCCCCTGAGAAGCACCTGGTTTCCGCTTGCACTCCCCAGTTTTGTGGTCATAATGCTGAATGCATTGTTAAAGATTTTAACCCCTATTGCGTCTGTCACGAGGACTACACGGGTGATCCAAAAACAGGTTGCAGTCGCATCAGCGACATGTCTCAGCATCTTCGGGTAGAGAACCCATGCAAACCTTCCCCCTGTGGTCCACACTCGGAATGCATCGAAGTCAATGGACATCCCCTGTGCACTTGCAAAGAAGGTTTCTTCGGCTCGCCACCCGATTGTCATTCTCAAAAGTCCGCAAATTGCAGCAAAAACTATGACTGTGAATGGGCAGAATACTGCAATACAAAGACGAGAAAATGTGAGAGCATTTGTGAAGGAGGTGTCATGTTCTGTGGTAAAAATGCACATTGTACCGCATTCAGTCACATGCCATACTGTACTTGCCCACCTGGAGGCTCATATGTTGGGGATCCGTATGACACGGACGGAGTTGGATGTCAACTTCAGTCAGAAAGGTGAACTTGACATGAATTGTGCAGCTAAAATTATAAAACATGAACTAAAATGCTTGCATTTATATCCGAATTTGTAGGTTGGAAGTTGAAGGAAAGCCCTCGTGTAATCCATCCCCATGTGGCGTCAACGCCCATTGCAAAGTATACTCATCATATCCATTGCCAATATGCTTCTGTCCACAAGGCTTCACAGGTAAATTAGGATCAAATTATTGCGAGTTAACCAAGTTGCAGTAATTAGTTTCAAATATAAAATACACACCTACTAAATTTTTTGACAGGTGACCCCAGTCATCGTTGTTACAAGGTAGTTCCTTCACCCATCGACGTATTCCGACCTCATCACACCCCAATTCCTATAATGCCCTCACCCCAACCCATCTACCAACATCCAGACAATCCAGTTCGTCTATGTACTCCAAACTTTTGTGGGGAAAACGCTCGATGTCGAATTCGTCAAAACAGACCAGAATGTCATTGTTCCTCGGGCCATCGAGGGGATCCCTACAAGGCGTGCTATCGAACTTCTATCTCCCCAATGCAGCTACGTCAAGCATGTAGCGTTTGTGGTCCAAACAGTGTGTGTTCCATGACGGCCGATGTCCGGTGCATTTGTGCACCAGAAACAATAGGTGTTCCTCCAAACTGTAAACGCATCACAAATCTTCATCCTCAGGTATTCCCCCCATTCCAACAAAATAATACATGCCACTCAGATTTAGATTGTCCAAATGATAAAGCATGTTACTCAAATAACAAATGTGTGAACCCATGTAGCTGGGCTTGCAGTGAGAACGCTGAATGCTCCGTCATTAATCACCATCCCCAATGTCGATGTTCCAATGGTTTCACTGGAAATCCTCGCATAAATTGTGTTAAGGAAGTGGTTCCACCACCACATCCAATTTCAGTACCTGATAATCATCCATGTCGTTTCCAATGTGGTCCAAACACGGTCTGCAGAACTGTTCCTAATGAGGAGATGAGGTTGTTCCGGAAGAAGGCATTTTCTATGCAAACTTTAGAAATGGAACATGATCCATTTCAACGAGCACTCTTTCATTATATTAAGCAAGTCAGTGGGAACAGTGGTGCAGAAGATCTAAAGGGAAATTTTTTTTCGGAATGCTTATGCCAAAGAGGGGCAATAGGCAACCCGTATAGTATTGAAGGGTGCACATATCCTCCTGATAGTAATAAAATTGGGGGTATTAGTAGTAGTAGTAGTAATAGTAATTTAGATGGTGGTAGCTCAGGTTATCTCTCTGATCTCGAACAATCCTCCTCCACAATTGTTATCCAGGTGGATCCTTGTAAAAAGCCTGTGAGTCCTTGTGGTCCGCATAGTCTCTGTGTTGCTTACAAAGGGCAAGCTTTTTGTCGGTGCGACTTTGATTCTGTTGGGGAGCCCCCGAATTGCATGCTTCGCTGTGGCTCCGAAAATCATTGTTTGTTTGACCAGGTGTGCTTGCATGGGAAGTGTGTAGAGGAACAAGAAAATGGGGAATTGCATGATGATAATTCTCTCAAAAAGTAAAAAAAAAACATATTTTGTGTGCAAATAATTTTTGTACACTCAAAATTATCCCAGCGATTTTATGCATCTCATCTGCTTTCATTGTTTTGTCTTGTTCATTGTGTTGGTCAATATGTCTTTATTGGTGCGCTATTTGGGACCTTTTCGGGAGTTGTGTGTCTATGTCTATGGGCCAGTAAGTGTTGCATGTTTCGCTTTTGTATCATAAATATTTCATTTGCTTTCTCAAAGTTGTACATAGTTATTTTATTCTCAAGTTTATATACATGATATTGATTTTGTTCGCCAACTCGATTACACTTTTTTAAAGGCGTATTTTTGTTTTGTTGAAGATTTATATGTATTACCTTGTGTACATTATGTATGTATATTATTGTCATTTTACAGTTTTGAGTAGCAATATACAGGTAGAGAAAGAGATTGAAGTGAAGATGTGTGTGATGTGCCAAATAAAGGTGGGTACATACTCCAAATTTCCTTATATATACCAACAAATGATCTCCGCTCCTCGGTTCTTTTGGCGACCTGCTCGATGAATGTTCGCCTTGTTGTTCTCACCTTTCTTGTCGTCGTGCATGGTGCATATACTCAGCAACTCAATCTGAAAGATCGCGATATGGGTGCGATTGAAATATTGTCATTTCTTTCAACTGCCGTTTGACAGCACAGACACATAAAAATGTCTTCGGAAAAAGCATCGCAATCGCAAAAACTCCTGTCAACCCTGTGTGAAATTTAAAAAGGTCAACTGATTTACATTTAATTTTCGGGAGTAGCAGCAGGTAAATGAGGCAATGAAACATGTTAAGAGATCAAGAGATAAGGATTCTCAATTTCAATATGAGGTGCAACAATGTAATATTTCTGCTAAAAGTTGTGCTGGGACGAAAAACGCGTTTTAGCTAATGCGCTATATTGAAGTACAAAGCGAATTTTAAACAAAAATTGACATATGATAAGATTTCGGAAACTTTTAATATGATACACAAATTACGTTAAAACAGCATAGTTCTCGACTACCGATCTACAGCTGATGGAAAAACTAGGATTACGATTAAACTTACAACAACGCAGAAATATTGCAAATCCAAATCCGAGTCGAAATGAACCTTTTCTCTCACAAATTGTTAAGTACGTGTGAGTCAAAACATTGCAAAATGGAATCTCTTATAAAATCTTCTTATTAAATTCCGCTTTTTTAAACCCACATGCTCATTTGTGTCTCAAAATCATGTACTTCATTGCTCCCAGCCTTCCTGAGTACATGACTGCAATTAAAACCCTGCAAAAACGAAACAACTGTTTCTTCCTTTCACTAGAAAATGAAACACATTTTACCGGATACTTATCTATCCATCTCTCCTTCTGTTCATATACATAACATGTTCACATCATTTTTGCAGCATATTACTATATTTTTTATGCAAACAAGTTTACACGATAACCATCGACATCCTCGGCATTAGTATTTTTTAAATGTCTTCTTCTGCATTACACTCTAAACCATTTCAACTTCAAATTCAAACCTCAGCCATTACTTTACCCGTTCAGTTAGGACAGGGAAGCTTTTTTTGTTTTCAGAGGAAGACAGAAAAAAGTCAACTTACCACCTCAAAGTCATTGGGCATATATGAGAACCAGTTTGACGGGACACTAATAAAAAATAGTCACTGACAAAAAGGTGTACAAGGAAGAGATGATGATGCCCAAGAGCCAGGAAAAATCCTTTTTCTTGCAATGAAGTGTTATGATTATTATTACATTCCCCTAAAATGCCCCCGTCTTCTTCTGTTATGTTAGCTAACTGTTGTAATCTCTTAATACCTAGTTTATGGCTGACAGCGGTGCACAATTCTACTTGACTCGTCGACTCATACATTCGTGGCCTATGCCAACTTTACTGTCGTTGTATAATCTGTGTTCCTCTTGCCAATGCCAACAATAAAGTGTTTAAAATGCATTATTTACAACACCAACGCTCTTCCACCGATAATGCTTATTATCATGTATATGAGATATGCCCCTATCTCAAGTTCTCACTGTTGTAGTTACTACACCTGTTATATATCAAGAAAAACGATAATGCGAATATTACTGTTTACCAGTTTTACACTCTTCTGGTATTCTTTACCCGTTGCAAAAGGGGCATGAACAACAATGGTTCATATCAGTAGAAAATATCACGCGTATACCGAAATGCAAAACAATGACTTCGGATCGGTCATTGTTTGCCGTAATCCGAGCGTATTATTAAAATAGCGCATATTGCCAACTACTCCTTATTTGCGTTGGCTTATGAATGGATGATCGTACAGTACATTGAGGGTGGTTACGTTACTCCAGAAGAAGTAGAAGGGGTGTTTGTAAGGAAGAACGGTATTAGCACAGCGCAGTGTCGTCACCCTTTAGTCGGGTTTTATCTGTAGAAGTGTCTGGGTCCCAGCAGAGCCGGGCTCGAAATCAAAAGGGGTCATTGAAATAAAGATAGCATCTATTTTTATTAGTTTTTCATACAAGTTTATCAGATCAGTTTTCAAGATGGCATTTTCCAGCACAGTGACTCTGTGCTGCTGTGTAGTACAATTGTTTGTGTCGCTTTCGTTTGGATATAATATACGAAATATTGAGTTACCAACACTTCGAGTCGCCATTTACCCAACCATTTCGAATGAGGAAAATGTACTGCATAAACCACCAAATTCACAGTTAATTGTTGGAGAAGGAGAGGAAATAGCGTTGAAAAGTAGAATCAAGCTGGAATGTGAGGCTGGCTATCCTGTTCAATTTATATACACCGGGGATGGGGTAACTTGATTCATAATTTTATAACTAATTTATGCAGCAATCAATTTACGTAACCTTCGATTCATCGTTTTAGATGCCAGAATATACAACAAATACAAGTCAACAAGACCACACAAAAGATGTAGATGGTGGTACTATCACCAAACCAAGGCAGATTTTTGAAGCCCAGTTGTTTTTAGGATATGCAAGATCGCTGGGATATTATGACAGCGGAAAGTACACTTGGTTAGTTAATTTTTGTCGTAATTGAGTAACTAATTTATTAAATAACGTTGATAACTGTTGCACTGTTATGTGTCTTCTTCTGCTGTGCCGTAAACTACACAGCAGAAGTTTGCAGGATGCAACGAGAGCATCTCATTACTACCTGTTTGTTTCCGATGGGAAACTTTTTGTAAGATCTGACGGAGATACCATATACTTCCGGAGGTCGGACTTGTCTGTCCGAATTCCTTGCAGTGTTACTAATCCTAAAGCTGTTGTTTCCCTGCAAAAGTCTGTAAATGTAAGTTATAACGTGAAAAGCTGAAAAACAAACTGGCTAATGGTTGTAATTCGTTATATGCTGAAACTTGTCCTACATTACTTTTAGGGTCTAGTGCAATGTCCTTTAAATGAATCCATTTCTTTCGAACCAACTGCTGGATTCCACGTAAAAATTTCAAACAGATTCGATCCTGCGGGGAGCTATGTTTGTACTGCTGGAAACAAAGGAAATTATCAGGCAATGCAATATATTGTAGTAGCTGACGGACAAGGACAAGGTACCATTTTGACTCACCATTTCATGCATTCCTATATATTCTACATGCACATTTTAACGCATTACATGAAATTATAAGCTCCACCATCCACATCCCCGGATCGTAATCAATGCCGTAGAGATGTAGACTGCTCCAACGACCAAGCATGTCTCAACACAGGCAATTGTGGATCTCCTTGCTCAGCTAGCTGTGGACAAAACACCAGTTGCAGAACTGTAAATCATTTGGCCCAATGTAAATGTTTGCCTGGTTTTGGTGGAGATCCTTACATTGCATGTCGTCAGACACAGTCACCACCACCACCCCCGCAACCCATTCAGGATGATCCTTGCCACCCATTCCCCTGTGGTCGAAACACAATTTGTGAGAATCACAATGGAATCGCAAAATGTTCTTGCGCCCAAGACTATCAGGGTGATCCTTACTACAGATGCTACCCAAAAAGAGACAGCAATCCATGCAACCCCAATCCCTGTGGACCTCACAGCAATTGCGTTAACAGAAATAACTATGCTAGCTGCTCTTGTGCACAAGGTACTTGACTATGACTAAACACAAATCACGTAAAACAAATTGATATAATGTCAAACGAAATATGTTTTTAGGATTTATCGGAACTCCTCCCCACTGCAGAGCAGAATGTGAAAATGACCACCATTGCGGCTACAACCAAGTTTGTCGACAGTACCGTTGCAGGAATCCCTGTGAGGGAGCTTGCAGTGATATCCCAAACACGCAATGCCGAGTAATCAACAAACGGCCTGTTTGTGCCCGAGTTCAGTATAGGTAACATTAAAAATAAAAATCATATAGTTTTTTGAAAAAAATTTTAGCTAAACACTAAAAAATTAGATGCCCGCCCGGATATTATGGACGCGACTGCTCAACCGTTTATGAACGTGAAACTGTAACGTCACAATCACAACCACCTGTAATTGCCGTACCAAGTGAAGAAACTCCCGAGTCAGAAGTTATCTCTCCATGTGTTCCATTTCCTTGTGGTTCAAACGCAGAGTGCACTACCAGAACAACGACCAACTCTGCGTTGAATGAAACTACAGATGTGGCCCTTTGTCAGTGTCCTCCGGGAAAGACGGGTAATGCCGATGTAGAATGTTTTGCTGTTGATGAACTTAAGGGAAAGAGTGATGCTGAACATCATGATTTACCTTCATTTGATGAGGAGAGAACGGAAGAACCTATTGTACAAGAGGTCTCATCATCCGTAGCTCCATCGTCAACAGCCGCGCCTTTGACCTCCACAACTACAGTCTCCTCTACTGCCGTGACTACTACAACCGTAACAACAGAAGCTCCAACAAAAGCTGCAAAGAAGTGCGGAACTAATGCAATTGCCATTCTATCTCCAGACGGGAAATCCGTTTGCTCCTGCCCTGTTGGCTTTACAGGGCTGGCGTCCATCGAATGTCATATTTTAAGTAAGGAATATCCGGCCGATGATGACATTCAATACGATTACGTTGTTCTTTAAATAATTTATACTTTTATTTTTGAATGTAACTTATTTCCATATTACAATGCAAACTGAATAAAAATATTTGATAATAATGCAGATGAAGACCAACAATTGGCTGATGAAGGAAATGAATCGAATCTTGTTGAACCTGAGTACTGTGATGGGGCAAACACTTCCATAACATGCGGAAATAATGCATACTGTGTCCTCATAAATGGAACGGAAACTTGTCAATGCATGAGACCCTTCACGGGTAACCCGGAAGTTGGTTGCGAGTTGCAATGCGATTCTGACTCAGATTGCCCCAGCCAATACAAATGTTATGAAGATAGTGGAAGGTGTGTCGATCCATGTGAACCGACTTTGCAAATGTTTTTCAAACAATGCGGAAGAGATGCATTTTGTAAGGTGGAGGATCACAAGCCAGTATGTTACTGTCCAAAGGATTTGCCTCATGGAAGTCCAGAGCTTCATTGCAAAGAGGTATGGAAAAATGGTTCATCATAATAATAATTTAGTTGTTTTTCGCATCTCCAATTCGCAAATTATGTAATACCTTTAGAAAGCATGGATGCCCAACCACTTGCCACCTAGTCCACTGCCAACTTGCGACAAGAAGGCTGACGACTGCGGAAACAACACAGAGTGTCGAATTTTCCATGATTCCAATACTTATTGCGTTTGTAAACCGGGATACTACGGATCACCTTATGGAGAACCTGGGTGCGAGTTAGGTCTTCAGTGCAAAAACTCTACGCAATGTCCTCCGAGCAAAGAATGTATCAATGGAAAATGTCTAGACCCATGCAGAAACAAACAAGTTAATTGTGGCCCAAACGCGGGCTGTAGCTCAGATGAGCACAAAGCTAAATGCATTTGCAATATTGGAACGATAAGAAACCCAGATGGTGCATGTGAGCCCGTAAAAGGTGCTCTTGCAGAGAGAATGGCTTTCTTCAGATCATTTGAAGACTTTAGAAGAAAGTGAAACTAAATAATAATTGCAATGTTCCATGTTGAATAAAGTATTTATCCAACGAGAAAGTTGAATTAACCTTTGAAATGAGTACTATTTACAGAGCTTTGAAATTACAAAGTCGCCGCATAAACTCATCAATAAGCATGTCTACTAATAAATGCACTATTTCGAATATTATGCGCAGGGTTGTAAGTCCGTACGATATGACCGTTATGGGTCC
>JAQGAP010000208.1:0-51547 GCA_034697805.1 Orchesella bifasciata
TTCCTTTCCAGAACCAATAATAATAATTCCTATATCTTTTTACTGGCATTTATCTAAAGTCTTTGTGTTAAATCGCACTCATTGAGTAGGCCTGTGTACTCTTTACTAGCATAACGCATAGTTCAAGGAAATCACATAATTGACTACGAAATATACTGTAACTAGCACCAAGCGAACCTACAATCAGCTCTTTCAACATTTTTTTGCTCCTGTGTTTTACCAACTGAGGAATAAATGTGGCATAACGTAACATAAAAGCTTATCAGCATCTCGAGCAACGTAAAGTCAGCAAGTCTTGTAATGACTTGAAATAAAAACTGCGAGGAGAAGCGAGAACGGTACATTGTACTCGGGCTGTTATCTGTCGAACAAGTGAAAAGACTTGTTCTTTTACACCTTCGTTTTCAATAAGATAGTCACTGTCAGCTAGTCATACATTTACTTTTAGAAAATACCTGTCTTGGTCATGTTGGACAATCTCGTCCCCATTTTATTGATTCAGTGCTTCGGAGTGGAAAGATAAGACTTTTTAAAATTAATGTCATCATTGAGAGGGGGAAAGTGCGTTGACTTCCGTCCTCACTGCATCATCCATAGGTGCATAGGTAGCTTGGCTTGGCAGGCGTTCACGTAATGTGTTTAGTTTGGAGGGAACAGCCATTCATTCATCGTGATTCAATTGATATTTGAAGTCTTTATCTGGAAAATGTCTTTATTCATCTTTCCGTTCAGGTTGCATGAGCATAAAACCACATCGTTACGTTACTCCCAAGTAGGAAGCTGGTGAATGGCAATGATTGGGATGTGGCCATGAATATGAACATGGCAAACTCATACAAACGTGTATGTACTTACGGCCAATCTCTTAGTACAGGAAAGTAATGCATGTTATGAATCTTTTCTTTACTGCTTGCAGTGCAGTGGAAGCTTGAGTTTGTGAAACCTTATCACTACCGACCTTTCAATATTACTTTCTTTCAAAGTGCAATCAAAGTCAAGTTCAGTGCCGGTTCTACGGCTTCCTGAACCATAACGAGATTTAGGAAGACGCATGCCTGTCTGCACACTGGAAATGAAAGCATCAACTTTGATGATTTGTTAACAAGAAACGGGCAGAATGCGGAGCTGTAATGTCTTTACTTTAATTGATTAAAAACTGGAGACAAGATTGCATATAAATTCTATCTACGAAGGACACCTGAGGTTACATTGTTTGGAATACGGATAATCTCCTGAGGTGGCAGCGAACATCCTTTTATTACGTAACAGATATTCGCAAATGGATCTCGTGGCAGCCCGATATTTTCAATATCTTTAACAATACCCGGGATAAACGAGTTGGTGTTTTCAACTTGCAAACATACCGAAGTTCCATTGTTGAGAACAAGCTCCCAGCTCTCAACTCCGTGAGCTACAAGGGACTTTGTTGCGGGAGCTACTGAACATTGTTCAATTGATCCTCCGCTGTTTTCAAATCTTGCAACTGCGTCGGTAATGAGCTCAAGCTCATATGCGAAGGATATGGCAGGTGTTTTGTAGTCGAGAGCACCAAGTCTTTTCAGGGAGGTCACAAGCCCTGCAGTTTCGGTTAGTTGGTAGTACTGCCCAAAGTTTTCTTGAAAGACGAACTCTGCCAGTCCTGTTGGTTCGCCGTTTCTTCCATGTGCCATGAATATGTACCTGATAAGCAGTTCGACGAATGTGTTTATATGCTAATTATATAGCAACTAGTTGCCATTTAAAATTATTAAAAATAAAATTTAGTATTCTTACAGGCCTATGACACTGACTCCGGTGATCTGAACATCATTAGAAAACTGATGATCAGATGGCAGCCCATTTTCACATTTACCAACAAAGAAATCTGAGCAGACAGAGAAGTTTGGTGATCTTATCTCGGATTCTACTTGTAGTATTGCAACCAAAGCAAACACAAATATTGCTACAAATCTGAAATTTCCAGACATTTTCACAAACTGGGAATAACAATCGAATTGTGCTTAGAATAGGATGAGCAACTACAAACAAATATTCAATGCAAGTGCAAAGCACACCTCTCCTTTTTATACTCCAGCGATTTATCTATTGTCACGCTGCAGTCAGTTTAAATTTGACAGTAGATACGATGTCATTTATCTTATCAATCCAATGCAGTTTGCATGCATGGAAATCATATTAAATGCATGAGCTTGATTTGATTGACCCATTTTCCTTAACAGATTGCCAAGTAATATGGAATAGATTGATATCTCAGAATCTTTCAATTTCTCAGAAATCGGACATTTCCACTTACTTTCACTGGCTTTCTGAATGCAAAAACATTCAACAGGAAATTGGTGTTGTTCAACATGCATTATCAATTTGTGTTGTAAATGTTTTGTGATATCTAACTCTAATTAATCAATCAATCAAATGTGAACTGTATGACAACTATCAAATATAATAATTCAAACTAAGAATCAGGTCAGAGATGTTCATTGAATCCAGGAAGTTAAGTACAAACAACCAAGGTGTGTTTCCCCTACAGCCATGCCACAAAGACGACATGATTTTGACAAGTAAATTGTTTTACACAGCATCATAATTGGTTTGTTTGTACTCTCTACTTGCGCATATCTTAAGGTAAAGCAGATATTTAAACTTTAAAGCAATTTCTTCTGATGTGACTAATTGATGGAGAAGTAAAATGCTTATGATTTTCGCACCAACCAAAGAACTGCTCCAAAAGTTTTAAAGTTTTGCTTTGATATACCCAGCGGAAGTAAACCGTCACTAGTTGTTTCTTCAAAGCTGTATAAATGCATTATCATACATAGGTCATACGTCCTACTAAAGCACTACTCAGTTTGATGTAGCATTGAATATTTTATATTGCACTGACGCCAAATATCAATGCACCATTAAACCCATCCTGTCCTGACATCTTCATCTAATTCGCTATACATGAAATTTATATGTGATCTCGTATTTCTGAAAGTTGAGAAGTACCAAAACATACGTTATTTTGCGTCTCGTATGGTATATCATCGCCATAATAAATTGCAATGACAGTTAGATAAATGGCAGACCTACAAACCAAAAGGAAGGAACTCACAGCAAGCTCAACAAGCCAGTAACCTGTCAGCCTCTGACGATAAATACCTGTCCGTAATTATTGAGGAGTAACCCTAATCCCTGTCTCTTGGATGGATACAACGTGTCTACGCATCGGACGGACACCGTCCATCCCATCACAGAGGAAAATGATGCCAAAATCTACTATCCCACGTTTCCATCGACCTCATATTGCAGCATCCACATCCACATTCTTCTCAATCTAGCTTGAAGACCCATCATAGATTACGTCTGTCACAAAAGGGTATGCCAACAATAAAACCAACAATCATAATGTGCGTGTGTGTGCTTATTGCCCATGTCAGTCAGCCTCTCTCTATCCAATCCATTTTTCATTCTCTTTCTTTCTCACCTCCTCTCAATCCACAGTCTAAAAATGGTGACAATAAAAGTTACAACGTTTGGATTTCCCATGCCAAAAAAATTGTGCTTTCTAATCACTGCCGGAGTTCCAGCTACCTAAAAACCTCACGAAATCTATGAATAGAGAGGAGATTGTTATGAATTGAATGTCATGTAATGTACGTGTTACTACAAGATTCCAGTCTCGCCAAACAACTGTCGTCTCCAGATTCGACTAAAAAGGGAGTTCTACAGACAGGAACAGCGTCAGCTTCGGAATCTTAAGTGAGCGAAAGCAAGCATAGTCTCAAAGTCGGAACAATGTCTTCATAGTTCACGGTCAGTGGAAATGTCACGTACCAAAAAGTGGGCACGAAATGACCGTCAACTGAACAAGCCTTATGCGATGTTAGACACGGTTAAGCTTTTGTATTTTGGACGAAGCAGGAAAGGAACCACACACACGACGACGACCACGGAAGGAAACCACATCAATCACAAGAATACCTACACACATTTCTCAAGAAACTGCATTACGTCTTGAAGACGAAAAGAGATTGAAATCTTGCACACTCACTTCTTTTGTATAGGAACCACCCTCTCCATATTTATAAACCTAGAGAAATAATAAACCTGCTTAATCCCTCCATTACATTATGCTCTATATAATATTGTTATTACGCTCTCAGTCAAAATCAGAGCACGCCATAATAAAATCCCTTTTCCTTATTCATTTCCTTGATCTTGGTTTTGGTTCTCTTCGATGAGTGAGAAATGCATATCTTTAAAAGTTATCAAATTTCTGGAATAATATCATGTACTTTTATTATTACGATTCCGCGTACACAATAGAATATATACAACCCTCTTGAGGTTTTCACAACGCAATAATGTACCCATAACCGAAATCCAGCTACATATTATTACAATGCGTCATAATGGAATCCATTCAAAGAAATAAATGGTAGCTGAAATTTACCTTTGGTTGGGCCACATAGACCACAAGTCACTACTTTTCCACATTCAGGTCCAAAAATAACTGTTCGCACCGGTTCACGTAGTAAATGAACCAAAATATACGCTTGTGTTTGTGTACGTTGGTTGTTCACTCACTCCTTTTCTGGTCTTTCTTTCTATCACAAAATATAATCTCTGAGATTTACAAGGGTCATAAGCACATGCTTTCCTGTTTCCCATCCCATATCACATCACATGCTCTAGTGTAGCATAATAATTCTTCCTTTTTATGAAAATTCTTCACAAGGCGAGACTCCAGAAAACGGTAAATTTTTAGGGATGTGTAATAATAACCCAAAATACGGGAAACAAGACACATTCAAAGGACTCTGGCTGAAATGGAACCATTAATGGACTCGTAAATGGGGAGAGCAGGACAATCAAAACATTTTGAAGATGATGCTCCATTCAATCTCTCCACACATTTATGACCTGCACCTTACTATCATCACATCATCACCACACCATACCACCACCAGTGTATTTTTATGTACTCAACTCACACAGAGGAAAAAAGTGGAGCTTAAGCCCAAACCAATGAATGCTCTCACTTCTGGAACGATATTAGAACTGGACTAACAAGCCGGTTTCTGAAAAAGGATAAGTTTTCATTCACACTCTCACACTTGATGGTATGGTGTTTCTTCAAAGTAGATACAAGAGACATGCCGTTGTAGGAAAACATACATTCAACATTCATTGCATCGTGTTATTAGCGCATTCATGTGCTTCTTTCAACCGTCAAGTACCAGAAGTACATGAGGGTAACACATATGAAAATATTATTTTTGTAAAAACCATAATGTTCACACACATCACAAGGAGTAAAATCCAAGAGCGGAACGCAAAGTATTTTTAGGAGGCGAAGATGGATCTTAACAAAAGAGACTTCATCACCATCAACTGATGCACCATACCATCATCTCGTCATCAATATCAATACCACCATAATGCCATTTGCGTTCCTACTTAGTTACTACTCAAATTGAACTTACTTTGTACTTGTCCCTACATTGAACATTACACTGGTTTGATACTTTTCTCTCCTAGCACGTTGGGTATCATCAAAAAGGAACTTTTGGTACGAATGCACATTAAAGATTCAATATTATGATCATGATCATGTGCCAGATGTTACTAATGGCCATATGTTCCACTTGTTCCATTGCACGCTGGGATGGAAATTTGTGTCGCAGTCTCCAATCCCGATTTTACTCACAATCACAAACCAAAACCGATGGAATCTTTCTTTTGTTGCTACTTTTGCACTATCTCCTCGTCTGAGCTCATTACACGAAATCTGATAGCTTGAAGACTCAAATTGAGCACATGCACGCGCTCACTACGTTTCAATACGATACCTTTAAGAATCAACTCGAAAACGAATCTATTTTGGACACCGACCGCCCGACACCCAAGGAATCAAATAAAGCCGGAGAGCCAAAAGCTCAAAAAGCTTCACTCATTGTTAGCACAGCATTGCCTAATGATCCACTATCCGCAAATCCCTAGAATCAAATGAGGTAATCAAAATATATCGTTTTGTTTTGTTCTCTTTAATCATCACTCCGCTCAGCAGCACACATTTATTGCTAGTAGTATCCAAATAGCCAGCTAGCTACACAACCACCACGCATATATATATTTGAACTGACACTCACTCCCTATTTCTATTTCTGCCCACTATCCAATCTAAATTCATGAAAAAAAATAACCCAAAACAAAAAAAAGTACACAAGGATTTCTCATGTGAATCTTATCATATCACATCCCATATAATACAACACTAACACCACCGCAAAGAGAACAAGCAATCTCTCTAGAGAGAAAAATAGCAAAAGTGAAGAATGATATTCCATTTAAGTATGTGCGAAATCGTTTTTCATTATTAACTCAACTTATCCTTTCTGATCATGAACTTAGAATGGCAGGACGTGTAGGTATGATAAATCTTAATGTGTGCAAAAAATAGTACACATTGTTACTACTACCATACATATTTTTTTGAGTGATGTTCGTTCTCGTTTACTCGTCCATAAGAACAATGATAATATCCCATTCCCTATTTTTTGCATCGTGAACAAACCAAGTAGTAGTAAACGCTGACATCCATAAAAAAAGTTATTTTATTTGATTCGGCGTATGATCCCATTTTTGGAGTTGAGTCGAGTGCATGCAAATCTCAAAAGTTCCATTTTGTTTATTTAACCTTCAAACAAGCTTATAAGACAAGTGAGCGAGACTGGGAAGAAAAAATTGTGAAATGCGGGGGTAGCCCTGCGCTGTAATAGACTCGGCAACTAATATAAATATGGCATATGGTGATGATGATGAGGATTATAGTGGAGGTTTGGAATAGATGATCATTGTCAAGTTGAAATGAATGGATTGTCTAGCTAGAATGTAATGTGCAGAGCTATTTTTCTGCACATGGTTTTGTGATGGGCCTAATTTACGGCATGATTATGTTACCTGTCTCCACCAAAATGGAGACGAAGAGCCTTTCTCAGTAATAGTTGTTGTGTGTAGTAGTTAATGGCAGAGTAATAATGGTAATGGTTGTGTTGTGTGATCAGCAACGTGGCATGCAAATTAAATGCTTACCCTTTCATTTGGCTCTCGTGTGGACAAGGCACATTGTTAAATGCTTCGCTTGCTTGCTGATCTGATGATACCTGCCATAACTATCATCATCATGGATCGCCAGCCTCTCCAAATAATCACACATCACACCTGACCTCATTTTTCTTAGTTTTTCATCCTCTCTTTTCTATTCTCCACGGAGTGTTTTTTCAATTGCACTTTTGTACATCTATCTATCTCCTTTGTTTTTATTTATTGCCCAACGTCAACAATGATAGGGATTAGGAATGTAAATATTTTGAAGTTTTTCAGCCTTGCCTCCTTTTGTACACGAGCTTGAAATGGAGTGGATGGATATTAATGCGTTGAGGTGAGCTCGCTATAAAACTACCTAGAGTTCTTATGATCATTCCAAAAGATCATGATTATTTTTATTAGGCTTGTTCTTCAAACAATATGTCAGTCAAGTGGAATTAATAGGCGTATCCAGCTAAAAATCAAAGTAGGAAAACATTGAACAAGAGAAATTAAGGCATGTTCCAAAATGTACCGACTCCACTAACGCTGGCAATAATGGCAATAACTACATGATTTTGCTAGTCAGTCGAATTACCTTTTGGGAAAAAAACTTGTTAAAAGTGCCACATGGAATACCAATTTGCTCTTGGTTGTAACAACATTTTGTTAAAGATTTACACATGTTTTGCTAAACAATCTTGGTTAGCAATCAAGTGCAAAGTAAACTTTGGGGGAAGAGGACAGGTGCAGTCATTTAAACGTTGCAAAAGTGTGAACCAACCAAGCCAAACCAAATCGTTTCAATTTACATGTTTGCGTTGCGAAACGGAGTGTACACATGTAATTTAGTGGCTCCTCCACCTACAAGTCTCAAATCTAATGGTGGCTAAATTTTTATGTGTGCGGAAGTAATTATCGGTTGTTGCCATTTGTCACCATTGAATAATAGCCCTTTGCAATTGCTGTGCTAGGCTTAAATTGAAGTGTAGCTTTGCTACTGCA
Source organism: Orchesella bifasciata (assembly GCA_034697805.1). Taxonomy (NCBI): domain Eukaryota; kingdom Metazoa; phylum Arthropoda; class Collembola; order Entomobryomorpha; family Orchesellidae; genus Orchesella; species Orchesella bifasciata. The sequence continues at coordinate 8,077 of JAQGAP010000208.1, forward strand.
ACTGCTGCTGCTAAAATACGTATTTGATGGGATATTTTTTGTAATAAAACTTGACTGTGGCTTCGTACAAGTAATCTGTAGTCAAATGCTTCTCTCGTTCATCCATCTCCATACCATATTTGGACATGAGATAATTACATGCTTCTGATGTCTGAGTTGCCGATATAAATGCTTTTTGTTGCAACTCTGAACTACTGCGTTTTGGATGGGATGGGATTCAATTTAATTGATGTAAATCTCCTCATTGACAGACACTTGATAGCTAGTAGACTATGGACCCGTAGGCATTTTCAACTTATTGGATACCAATGTCTGTATATTCTCAGGTTTCAGAAGGACTGACTTTTCAGATCATTCGGTTTCTTAAAAGAAGCGTTTTGTTCATGATAATATTCATAGTTGTGGTGGTACAGTTTTCATGAATTTGTTATCAAGGGGTGAGAATCAGGGCGCCTTAAAATATGCCCATAATAAGGCAAATAAGGAAACGCATGAATTTAGATTTACGTGTTGAAAAATAGATAAAGCATCTATCGGATGGTGTCAATTGCTCAAAGAATCGGGTGTCTCAGAAAATAAGATCAATTAAGGAAGTGTGCAACGACCGTAAGTAAGTGGGACCTATAATTGTACCAACCACTAAGCTGATAATGTAAATATTCCTAGCGGACGGATTTGCTGTGTATAAAGGACAAAAGGTGTTTTTTTAATTTTTAATAAGATATCAAATGGTCGTAGGTAAGTTGCATATTGGCAGTTATTTAAATTGTTAAATTGTATACGACTTAAATTAGGATATATCGTAAATTATATTAATAAAAATAAAAATCAATGTTATGAATGAACTTTCAAGGCTAATGTCAATCTTCAACTCAGTTCTGAATTTATTCCCATGCATCACTTTCTTATCTGTTTCTCACGAATCTGACAAATCAACGATGCTCCCTCAGTGCATTGTCTTCCTTTCTATTGTCACGCACAACAAAAAATATATACAAGAACTTGGTGCATGTTGCACGTATTCAGTTTCGAATGCATTCGTCGTAAGTATGTAAAACAAAAGTGCAGTAGCAATCACGGCTGCATTAAAATGCAAGCTTACCTGGCTCAGTCACAAGGAGTACAAGTTTATCTGATAAAGATTGTAGCTTCTCCTTGGAATAACAATAGTTTGCTTGCACTATTCATTTTGGATATTATCATCACATGCCCAAAAACAACTCATGACATCATGACTATACCTCCGATAAGTTTTACTTTCAGCTTCAGCCTCTCTCCCAGATTTTTCTTAGTTTATGATTAGATAAGATAAACGCTCGTTACTTGCTCTGACTGATTGAGGTCCTGGTGTGCAGTAAAAAGGCGGTGGGTTGTACACCCACCAATCACCTTTTCACCTTTGGCTTTAACCAGACCATACCATAAACTTTTCATTCTTCACTAAACTAAGCTTAATTAATGATGATACATTGAGCATCAGCTATTGTACACATAAGAAAGCATTTGGCAAGTTGGATGATGATCAAAAGATCCCACGCATTGTATCTCGTTGATTATATTATCAAATACGGAGCATCTTCTACTATCTTCTCCTTCATTGAACATGAATTGTATGAATCTCGGATTTAATTAAAGACAACCAACTGACCTTGGCATTGCCCGGTGATACAATGCCTACTTTTACCATGTCAGTCGATTCCATTCTGACTTTTTACCGCTTTTGGCAATCTTCGATTCTACTCTTGCAAAAACATCCAGCCCAGTCCACCCAATACTCGGCTTCAAATGCCAATTAAGGTAATTAAAGTTGAGCTTTTATGTTGCCAAGAAATGTTTGCGTCATTTTCGTAAGCTTTCGCTAATTTTCTATGCATAATTTCCAAATTAACAAACGAGCCTGATTTACAAAAACATTTTTCTTTACTGTCGGACTAACTTGATTTCTGCTGGGTCCAAAAGTGCCTACATTTGGTAATCTATTGCCAAAACGAGTTATTGTTAGCATTCAGAAAAAGCTCTTGGCCTAATCGACCACCATTCATCATGGGCTCTAAGCAGAGTGTCTTCACAGAACAAGAAATGGATGATTACTTGGATTTGACTTTTTTCACAAAGAGAGAAATTGAACTGTAAATCCTGATTTTGAATTGGCTCTAACGAGCAAGCTTAAACAATTTACAGAAAAACAAATTTATGTTTATTTTTACGAAAAATGAATACTTTATTTGTTCTTGCAGCTGCTACCAAAAGTTCAAATCCCTTGCACCAGAACATGTCTTGAAGGATCGGGAAGTTCGACTTCCTATGAGGATGATTTTAACAATGCCCGAGCTCAAGGTGAATCCCTTCAATGATCGAATTTGCAAAGTGTTCAGCTCCTCAAATGACGGCGACATGACTTTTGAGGACTTTCTTGACATGATGTCAGTTTTTAGCGAAGATGCTCCTGTCTCCGTGAAAGCAGAATATGCTTTCAAAATTTTTGGTACGGAATAAAATGTTTGGTGGATGCAGTTCGATGTGTTATCATTTCATACAACTTTGCAATTTAGACTTTGACGAGGATGACATGATGGGACCAGAAGACTTGGAACAGTTGATACACAGACTGTTAGGGGATGAAGAGTTGCCTCCTCGAGATATTAAACATCTTGTTAGGAATCTCACTGCAGAGGCTGATTTGGATGATGACGGACTCCTTTCCTTTGCCGAGTTTGAGCATGTTGTTGCAAAATCCACCGATTTTGTTCAGTGAGTTTTTTCTGTGTAATTATTATGGATTCGGTTTGTGATTTGAATTCCACAGGCTACAAAAACTAAAGTTTTAAAACTTGATATTTTCTCAGGGCATTTAGAATGCGACTTTAATAACCGGGTGCTGGTTCCTAGTCTAACTAAACACTAATTACATGTGGCGTTTTTCAGCATCATGGGATTCCCTCGTATTCAGATTTGCATATATTTTACGATTATTTCTTCCAAGTAAAAAGTTAGTTGTTTGAATAAATTGTTGAATAAAAACACTAATTTGCCCTCGCCGATTAGTATATGCATTAAAGAAATTCCTTGTTAGATTTATTTCTCCTACTAAAATTCATTAACCTCTGAAACTGCTTTCAAAATGTTTCGCCCGTCAATTGTACAATGTGGTTAAGGCTCACATAAATCTTACCATATTAGTTTTAAATGTGCAAACGCAAACGAATATCGAAAAGCTGATTTACCAGTTTTTTTGTCTCTAATGATTCCGATTTCACTGGAAGAAAAGTAGTAAAAGGCTGTTTTTGCATTGCAGCGCTTCTAAGTGCTCATTGTTTATTGATGGATCCTTTTCGATTTCTAACGAAATCGTTATAAATACAAATTACAATGGTGCTTACATTTTACAGTTTCAATTTTTCTGACGGAAATCCCACTTTTTATGATTTCTTAAATTCGTACAACGTACTTATGTGTTTTATCCATTACAAGTTTCATACATGCAGGTAAGACTCGCGTACCTAAATACTGTTAAGATTATTGAAAGATGCCGAAAAATACTATTGGAGTTTTTGTCCTTCACTTTTCACAATAAACGACTCGTCGCTAATAGTCAGTTTATGTAAAGTGCGAAAAAATGTCTTTTTACAGAATTAAGACATTCAATCGACATTTGTAAAATCCGTGTTAGTTGCTTAATTGGTTTCAACACTGTCGCCTCTTCTTCCATCAAAAATCCATTAGGGAGGTTACAGGTCAATTTAAAAAATGAATCCGATAAGATGAGCATAAAATGACTTATTCACTCATCTCTCCTATCATCATCATTATATCACTCTTTATATAGCTCCATTTCATTCATTACTACAGTAATGCTCTATAACGCTATCAAATCCCTGTCTAGAAACCACATCATAATATTTATATCAGCCTCGTAAATAGTAAGTGTGGGTTTTGTCGTCTGTGTGGCCTTGATAAGAAAAGACACTTGTGTAATTCCATCATAAACACAGAAAGAAATACAAATATCAAGGCAGCGTCATCATCATGAAGAAATTTAAGTCGTAATAAAAAAATGTGTTATAATAGATAACGGGATAAAAATAGGAGAATGGTTGATGGTTGAAACGTAATTTTTGTGTCATTTTAGCTCGTTAGGTATCATCAAAATGGGTTTTTCGAAAGGAACCTTGTATCATATCATTATCATTATACATTTCATCTCACACGTTTTGATTTGAGCTTTTTTGGGGGATGATGCTACATGAAAAATATTTTTAGAGTGGCTAGATGCGTTTTTCTAGCTGGAGTGAAGAGTGAATCATCATAACCTAGTGTTTGTTAGTGCTGATACTGATTACATTATGTACATTATGACATGATAAATTTTTAAGGACAAGATCTCTCTAGTGCATCAAATTAATGCTCCTCAGCATTTCAGGGAATGCTGTTCCAGATATGCGATAGACCCCAGGGATCATATAACACTGACATTAATACTTAAGAGATATGAATGTATATATATGCCTTCAACTTTCCTCATAATTTACTTACTAAAGTTTTATACAAAATGTTTAGCCACTTTCCGATTCCGGTAACGTACCAGAACCACCAGCTTTTTATCTACGCTCAAAAAAAGACAAGGACTCAGCCTCAAATCGTCATCCATCCTTCAACCCTAGACATTTTAGTGAAATGATTATAAATTTACGGATACCACACTCTTGTGTAGTTAAAGCATAAAACATTTTGATTCACTTCATGTTCTCATTCACATTTAACTTCCTTATTTACTCTTCCTACTTTGATAAAAGTGATTTTAATGCACTTAGCCTAAAAATAGCTTTCCTCATATGTATATGAATCCCTAAATGAATATGGGATGGGAAAGTGCATTAAAAGTAGGTAAATGGCTTGGTAAACAATCAAGTCACAGTCGTAAAAGATAAATACGTAGCGAGAAAAAGGTTGCGTCAAAGCATAGACACAGGGATATTTAGATCTAGCAGTTTTTCGGTTGTTCAACACTTCCTCAGTACCTAATCATAGCACACCGCTTCGTATATTAATATTTCCAACTCGACCGCTTAGGCAAAATGTTACCTGCAGGTATATTCAATTTACTTCGTAACTCATAATTTTTACACAGACTTAAAATAGTAACAATGTTCAGTAGAGATGTAACATATATTCCAAAAAATGTATGAAGTTAATCTACCTAACAAGGTTGAAATCTTTCACTCATCTTTCTTTGAATACACATTTAACATTCTATTTTATCTAGGTAATCCTAGTGCTCTCTCAGACGGAAGGAAAGTCGTGTAGTTTTAAAATGAAACCTTATTTTCTAGATGGCTATGATTATCATATAAAATTGATGGTTGATGACTATGATGATATCCATTTGCATTCAAGATGTATATTCCTCATTTTTCCACTCGTAATTCTCGCCATGTCATAATCATAAACTACTCTCTGTTGTTAACTGGCAAAAGATTACTATTAATAATAAATTTACTTTTCATTTTGCCAAACAGGTGCAGCAGCCATTTTATCACAAAATTTTCAGCAAACATTCATCCATTTTTCCTCTGTGACTACGCGTAATCCAAAAAGCTTAAATCTTCACGTTCGCTTAATTCATTCATCTCATATTCATCTCAATCACGCAGCCACACTCGTGCTGCTGTATGCTGTTACAGAGAAGTTGAGTTCGAACAAGAACAGCTACTCGATACTACTACTACTACTTCGATTTTTTTTGCTTGAGTTAAATTTGTATAAACTGTCCCGTCCTTATGAATCTGTAAAAGCTCATCTTAATCTCATATTCTCTTCAGCTTGATACGTGCTGTCAGTGAAGCCGAGATGATGATGATGATGATTATCATCATGCTTAAATCTCATTTTATTCTATTCACATTCCTCACAAAATCCACTCATTAGCCTTTGCTCATGCATAATATGGATTTTACCTTGGTAAATTCCATTTTGCTTCCTGAATCCTAATCTTTGCAGTTCGAAAGAAGAAAAGAGCCCTCACTTTACCACACGCATGCTTTCAGAAGATGAGAATGAGGTTTGTACAATGTTGAATTGTATATGCGCGTCCATAAGTCATGCTCCGTTATATTATGAATTTGACTGGTGTATTACGGAACGCACCTTCCCAATCCCAATTTTAATTTTTCAACCATGTGTCTCTGCAGCTTTCTACTATTGTGTGGAACTTGTCTCAAACTCAAAATGTTAGTATGTTATAAATGTGTGTGGTTTTGCTGAGGTACATTTTGCTCTTTACAACTTTACTACATTTCACTAGTTTTATGCTCACACGCATAATTTTATAGTGCACGTCTGTCACTTTTATGATTCAGCCAGACATGCACAATATAATATTTTTGACTTGACTAAAAAATTATCTGTGGTTTGGTAACTGGAAGGAAGGAGCAGCGCACTATAAAATGTATGTTGTTACAGGTTCGTAGATAAGCGAACTTAAAAATTTATTCGGTTTACTTTGTTCACGTACAAGAAAAGTAAAGAGAGACATGTTGGCATGTATTATTGCTTGCCTGCCTACGCTCAAGCATAGATTTTTATTGGTACTTGACTCACTTTGACATACAAGAAACAAGACTTGTGTAATATGAACGGAAGCATTCATTGAACTCACAGTCATTCACTTTTTACGCTGTTTTTTTTTCTCGTTGTAAAAAGAACAACGTTGCTTGATAGCTTGTCGCATGCATGATATCATATCGTAGAGGTTTGCTTACCTCGCAGAGGCAGCGACTCCTTTTTTAAAAGCTGAATTTGCAAACATGAAAACATTGGCTTGGATTGGATCCTCGTGGGTTTGCATATTATTGTTGCTTGAATTAAACCATGAGACCACTTTAACGTTTTTCTCCACGTGCTTGTGCAGAATGTAAACGGGCTTGTGCTGACAAAGTGCTTTAAACTATAAACATACACAAACATTCCGAAGCTCCAAGGGTTTTTTTCTGGAATGATGTAGGTTTACGGCTTCTCATTTTGCAGAAACGCTTCACTTTCCTATCTGCACTTCCGGGTTTACTTGAGTTTTGTTGTGTACAATTTGGTATCTACGCTTTGAATTTGAAAGGAAGCAGTCGCTCCTAAATGTTTAATTAAATCTCACAAACTATCACATTATCTACGGCGATGCTGAATTCTATCCTGGAGGTTTAATTATCCGGAAAAAACTTTCCCGTCAATTTTCGTCTTGAAATATATGCATCAATCAATACATTTTTTGTAAGCTTGAAAATACTGCAGAGATGTTACATCATAAAAATCTTTGTACCTTATTTGAGCGTCATTTCAGAACTAAAAATCCAACTGACTGTTTATGAGAGGTAGGTCAAAGACACAACTTGGAGGAGATAACATACCATGAAGAAACCGGATTAATTTTTCAATCACCACTGTCTTCGTAGACAATTACTTGTCAAATCTATTATTAAATTATGGCAATTCTTTTCCTAAACTTTTTTTCTGCCCTTCAGGTCACCGGTATTTAGCTGCGTTAAGTTGCAAAAAATATTGTTTCACAGAATCTCCTCTGTGCCAATAACATTCCCAACAAAACTAGAAATGGTCATAAATAACCTTTAAGAATCAAATTTTCAATGGCTAAACTCTTTGAGTTCAGGTTACAACGGTGGAATGAATGGAATGCTCTTAGCAAAAATAGTTTTCAGCAACTCCACAGCATCACAAGACCAAACGTGACGAGACGATGGCCAAAATTTGCGAATCATTTATGCGAGCTGGTGTCTGGTGTGGCAAAATTTTATGCCCGCATATTTTGTTCCCTTAATAGATTCATCAGTATTTGCAAGTCACAACCTGTTTACTAACAGTGGATGAATCTAACATGTTAACTAAATCGTCATGCATAAATTGCTTGGACCTGAGATTCATCCTAGTATCACGCGGTGGCAATGATGATTTGTGAATTCAAGCCAAGCGATGACATATTGATCAAACTTTTATTTGTTTCAGCTTGTCTCTCTGTAATCCGGATTGAATGAAGCTATAAGGAGGTACCAACAACTTTGCAAACAATGCAGGTCGAAACGCCATGCTAGAACATTGGAGCCCACAAGGCTTAATCGAAGACAATTAGTGCTTCTTGTCGAAAACAACATCATGAATTGCAAAAAAATACGGATACAATAAAACTTCTCCTGTGGCATGATTTTTGGCCAGAGAACCGCCAGAGAGGCGGAATCTTAATACAATTTTCCTACCTTCTAGCAGTATAATCATTTATTTCGGGTGATTGTCACCGACAACTTCTGCGAAAGTCTCCTGGCAAATAGATGATAAAAACAGATCTTTCTGAGAAAATGCGGTCGATAGAAAACATGTAATAAATGGATCTTCCTAAGCATGTTGACGTCGGCGACAGGTTTTTTTACGTATTAGTCCACAATTCATTTTACTGATTTCTATCCATTTTTATTACAACCTATATATGCACCGGTGAAATTCATGTATTTCTTTATATAAATGCATGTATCTTATGTGTAATCCATGGAGCTACTAACATCTAACTACATTGTGTTCCATCCTCCTTGGTGTAATCTTACTATCACATCCTAGAGCTTTTCCCTTGTCATCATGGCGCTTTCACAGCTCACTAAAATCACATAATCTTAACACATCTCTTCTGTATCTGATTTACCTGGGAAAGTTCCGGAGACGGGAAAATAGCTGGAAGAAAAGCTCAATTGTAAACTGTGTAAGGTACAAAGGTATGACACCCATAATGCTATTATAACTTCCTCTACCAACGTAAGTCTGTCCTGACACACTTTCCATCATTTCATTTCTCCAATGAAAGGGCTCGGTGAAGCTTGAAAGCTTGTGTGTATGATGATGTATGGTAACAATAAAGAAAACTATTCTTTACGACTTTTCAACAGCCAACCTTTTGTTGTACTTTTGCATGAAGGAAAAAGTACAGATTCCTTCCATTTCCATTGTACTCTCAAGATTTTGTTCATATAGGAAGCGGTAAAAGCTCTTAAGTGGCCATTTCCCTTTCTCTTACACAATTCTTTTTATTTCCAAAAATAAAGTTACGTTTCCTGCCTTTTACCATTTACCGGTGCTTGACTTTCCGCACGTATTTCATTTCGGGAAAGACTTTTGAGCTAAACTTTTTCCGCTGTGGAGGTATTTGCTTTTTTCTAATGATCCACAAACAAAAATCGTACATAAAATTGCTTAACCATACAAAGCACGAATACAGTCCCGCAGTTGCTCCAAAATGTTTTAGTTTTTCTTCATTTATCCGGTTTCTTAGCTTTTGGCAAGTTTGTTTGCGAGATCTGGTGAAAATGCGGAATTAATGTGTTTCAATGAGGTTTTTTTTTGCCCACAGTCTGAAACAGGTCAGTCCAGTAAACTGTATCATAACTTTTCACTTAAAGCCTCTTGGAGAGAAGAGGAAAAAGTAGCGAAACAGCATTTTTCACAGTTTTACAACTCGACTCTACTTGAGTAAAATGAGAGTTTCTGCTTAAAAGGCAAAAAACGCAAAGTGAATTTTTAAAACGGAGGCATTTGCGAACCAAATAAGTATCTTGTTGCTTATCATAAATTTTCTTTTAAGCTCCCGCATTTTCGCTAGCTACAAACTTTTCTGTATTTTTTAAATAGGTATATGATAAGACACGGGTTGTCTTCGTTTGCCTGCTACCTCTGTATAGAGAAGGATAACTGCTAAGCGTAGGGCTTGTCATTTAACTACATCCGCCGGCTGACTGTCTACCCATTCCAACTACTTTGCTCTAGACGGCAAGAACAATAAAAATTGCAAGAAAAAAGTTTATAATGCGGAAGTTATGGGTTCTACTGGTGTAGTTACCTATTTTATTTTAAAAGTGGTTCCATTACTTTAACTTACTTTGAAACTCAACTATAAGACAACTATATACACCAGAAGATTTTTAAGGGATTGCCATTTCATATTTGTAATAAGTTAAGTAAGGGAGTCATCTCAAACTGGCTAACTGGGCGAAGTGTCCAGTACAGCCCGCATTGTTACTTTGCGTTTGTGGCTCTCGTATAAAAGTTTACTGGTTGCTACTGGTTGGAACTACTATCGCTTTTTGACATTCAGTGCAATTTACACCCTTGTAATTAAACTACACTCTGAGCGTATTATTCATCTTCTGCTACTTGTATTATTTGCTTGAAATAAAATTTTACTTTTTAACGTGTAACGAGTGATGGGTTACAAATATAATTATAATTGTACGTACCCGCATACTTTAAAAAATTACCTTAAACTACTATTGAAGTAGGCGATTCTGACTTTTCAAACCCGCAAAAGTAGCTATACTTCTGTATTCCCCTTCTTTCAAGAGTGTGCCAAACATACGGTATGTTTGCGTTGTTTCTCCCCATTACGAGTAATAATGTAATATACAATACTTAACTCCACACATTTTACCAGATTATGGCTCATAGCTTAAAAAGGTATAATGATACTCACGCATTACCAGGAGAGAGAGAGAAAGTAATGAAGACTTTTTTATGTGAGCTTTTTCCTCATTGCTCAAGTAATTTATAGGTTGCACTGCCTACTCAACCTGTCAAGGAAATGAGAGAGTTCTTGTTTCCAACACACTCCTGCTTGGAACTTGGAACTGACACGATATTATGTTAAAGGCAACAATACATAACCAACCGGGTTTAAAAAAAGGTGTTGCTAGCAAAAAAAATATCCAAGCTTTGCGAAAAAACAGCTACCCACCAACAGCCAGTTCCAAACCATCATATATCTTGTTAGGGATTGGTATTAAATGTAAGTGAAAAACCTTTTTGGCATCATGACCATGAATTTCTTTCCACCTTGTCGTTCGCTTCATTCCACACGCTACGCTCGTTCCAAAATCCCCGAGAACGAGGAGAAAAAACGCTTCACTTCTCATTCTCACCAACTTCCCACACCCATTCCTTCCGTTCTTTTTTGTGACTCTCGTATAGTACATACAGATATCAATGTGAATAAAAGGAGTAATATTACAAGTTCTCACTTACTTTTTTGACTTCCAGCGACGCTTAATGGCTCCAATCATTTTGGCTGCTTTCTTCGTTTAGCGTCGGTACAAAACTGCAATAAAAATTGTTGAATGCAGATGGAACGGTTGGTTGACGGTTGGTTAAGTTTGGTTTCAGGAGCTCCAGTTATTTTTGACTCCTGCTGACGATGACGTTCCTCTTGTTTTACAATACAAAAAATTAGAGCTTCTGGTTGAGATTGGAATTTAAATCTCTTTTTCCAGCTTGAAATGCAAATATATCTTTGCTCTTTTTTAGGGCCTGACGTCAGTTTGTAAATAGAAAACCTTGTTCATTTTTCTTTACTTTTGTAAACATTACTTAGTTAAACACATATACACACACTCACACTTCATTCCTTCCCAAAGTGTTGTTGATGAGACACATTTATCGAGACAAATTGTTTTTGTTTTACACTTTTCGAATTCGATTACTTGTTCACAGACAAGGAGGCTTTCAAAGCATGCTCTTCATGAGTACGTCCACATTTGACATTGGAAACAGGAAAGAAATCTCATGTATAATTCTCATGAGGATTGGTGATGATGTCAGCTCATCCCACGACTGTCTCATCTCTTCACTTCCTCATTATCAAAATGATTACTATTTTTATTAGAAATGATTATGATTATTAACATGTCCTTTTTCTACGTTGTAATAATCATAGGAGCATCATGTGATGGGATGCGATCTGACTTGATACTCAACTCCCGAGCTTTGTGTAGGAGGACATAAACAGCCACTTTTTTTGTCACCTAACTTGCTACAAAAAGTTAGTCAATCGCAATCTCACTCTGAAAGGTTGATTAGCACTTTTGGTTCTTCAAATCTTTTAGCATACTTATCATGCGGTTGCACGTGATGTGATAATATATACGTGAAGATTTCCTCGTTTACCTAAATCTCAAGTTTGTGGGCAAACAAAACACACGTATGTTTGTATACAAGGGAAGAAGTGAATGTGTCCCAAAAGTGAATTTAAAATTTAAGGAGCACAATGAGCAATAAAGAGAGTTTCGTTCCGTCTTGACTTCACACATTTCCAAAGTTTTTCAGGAAACCGCTGAGCCAAGAAGTAAAATCAGCGTACTATTATCCTTCGTTTGAAATCACACAAACCAAGACAAGGTTTCTTTTAAATGGTTCCCAACTCCAAAACTAAATTCAACAAATGGTGCACCAATGCTGCCCACCGACCTCATATCCTCGAGAATATATTTCAGCTTGCGGTACTCCCTTCCTTATATGATGTTTTTGTGTCCTCTCATGCTACTCGTATTATTGAAGAGGAGCTTACAAGTTCCATACATTTTAACCAACTTCGTAAACTTTTATTAGCATTAGGATACGTCTCTTGAGGATAACTTGGGATAACCAAAAAGAAGGGAAAGTCAGACAATAGTCATAAAATCCGCTTATTCAACAAAGACAAAAACGAATTTGAAGAGGAAAGAAATTGTGCAAGGGGACATCAAACATGTGACGACATCGACCTATACCAAACCAAACCAGAGAGGTTCACACAACGGGGACAAGGATTATATGATGAGCTCAGACCCGAAGTAAATACACGGAGAAATAAGTAAAATGGTTAAAATTTTCGTATTCCAGTTAAAAACTTTTCTATTCCTCTTATTTCCTGGATTAACACGCGGAAGGAAGATGAGAGAAGGTTATTATGCGTTTCTTAACGAAAAGCTCTTCGTGTTGCTTCCACTGCTTCGTTTGCTGCTTTTGTGCGAGTGTCTTGTTTGCTTCTCTGCTTCATGTAATAGTCATAATGGGCAATTTAGGAGACCTTTTTGCATCCAGCCACCTTGTTTTGAATTACTCCAAATGGCCAACAGCGGTGGAGTGGGGGTTGTAAAAAATGTGAAGATGAAAGGCAAAAACAGATAAATACGTAAAAGCACACTCAAGCTCCAGCGAGAGAAGACAAGTAAGTTGTTGCTTGTGAAATCCTCCTCGGCGAATATTCCACTTTTTAGCCTCAGGTGCTAAGCGTCTTCCACAATCTAGATTATAGAGGTAATAAAGAAAATGAATATTAAATTGGGTGATAGTTCTTCTGGGTGGTAATTTCTATCCAAATAATAGCAAAAAATACCAACTCCTACTACCTTTCCCTTTCTTTACGGATGCATAGGCAACTTAACAACCAGGCAATTTTACCACTTTTTGTTCTTTTCAAGAGTTCAATCTAACATGCCAGCATACGTGCATTCAATACGAGTTCCTTTGCCTCTGGAAACAAAAGAGTTTTCCAAGGAGTTGAACTCATCATCTCCTCTCATTTCCCCCTGTCTAATATGCAAATGCTCTTTGCGGATCTACTTACCAGCTTTGACACAAATGACAAAATGACACCTAAAACCATGACAAGTGGAAGAAAGAGGAAGAGAAGAGGCATCAGATTGATGCTCACAAACAGTTATAAAAGAAAATAGATACCTGCTAGAAATGAATTCTCTACCATCATGCATGTCAAATCACCTCTTGTATTTTTTCAGTCTCCATTGTTTTTCAAATGTTATCTGTGCACCCTGCCATAAATATGTATTCTGATCTTATGCTCATCAGTGGAATTACAAAGCGTGTATTTTTATTGCTACTATCATCATCATCATCATCATCATGTAGTTAAAAATGCATGGGCATGTGTAATATTTTGAATAACTGATTGTGATATCTTTTCAAAAAACGCGTAGGTATCCAAAATCATCATCATCCTGCTGAGCGTTTGGGTGACGGTGGGTGGCTGATAGGTATATACTAATGTAATGGGATGGAATGACATTGTTATTTCAAAAGTGCTTAAAAGAAAAGAAGATGAGATGAGAAACTATTTTCGTTCGTGCTTCAACCATTCCACGTCCCATTTTCACATGGACATTTAAGGCAGCCTCATAAAACTGAGCATTTATTTATATTTCCTCCCATACACACTACTACCACCACTTCAAAAGATCATGATGATTCTCATCTCATCATGTGAATGATCTGTGTGAAAACAAATGTCGTTCTCATGAGAGAATGACAAATAGATAGAGCACGAACGAACAAGGAAAGGAACAACTGAAAGGAAATGAGAGATGCACAAGAAAAAAAAATTCTAAGCGATACATTATGCATGAGAAGCTAAAAATTACGTTTTTTTTGTTCCAGTTTGCATTCCTTTTGTAATACAAATAGCAAGTTGAATTCAGTAACTGGCTGGATATTATGCAACGAAATGAAATGAACAAAAGCTTTCTTTACTTTACCACTTATCAAGTATCAGGTTCATCACTCATCATAAAAAGAACAATTCCCTATTACACATGTTGAGCATAGGATTTTACATTCAAAGTGGAAATGTGATCTTCTGACAAGAACCAAGATCACTCTGTCTGTTACTCTAACTGAATATTTCTCAAAGTTTTATTCTCTTTGGTTTTATTGTCGCTTTCATTATCCCTATCACTGTCAGGTTCTCCAAAGTTTTCCCCTTGAACCAAAAAGGCAAGTGCGGATGAATACGTATTATGTAAGTTTGCATTTATGTTCCTGTTTGTGCTTTGATTTAAAGTGACATGACATAAAGAGAGCTCTCAGCTCGACTACGTGTAAGTATTCATGTGTGGTGGAGTGCGTGGGTCGTTCCAGGTGGCAGAGATGATGAGTACGATGGCTTATTTGTGTATCACTTGGGAGCTATTATTGGCAAAGCAAAATCTGATAGTAAAAACTGGATGAAGTTCCTAGGGAAAAGGACAAGTTTGTTGCTGACTTCCAAAAACATTGAAGAATCTCACAATCAGTGAATCAGTTCATACATGCACACATAACAAGTCACATTAGTTAGATCCAGGCTAAAAGCTTCATCTAATGATAATATTCCTGCTGGAGCACTACAAGCAAATAAAACTGACAGCAACACATGCAATCCTACCAAGTTCACAATGTTATGTAACTTTGAAAATGTGTGTTTGGAGGGACCATTTATGCCATGCCATGTGAACTTATTATGATTTCTATCTAACATAATTGTAGGCAGCAAACATACCATTTCCTATTTCTGTTAGGATATATTATGGTGCTTGTAGTATCTGCTCTTGCTCTCTCTAGTTTTCTCTTCGATGTTTATGAGCAACTTGCCAAAATTCCCAATGGACCGTGCTAAAAGTATGGTTGTTTGTGTTTGAGTGTAGTAGTTGCACAGCAATAATTGTGATGAGGATGATGCATTGAGCTTGCTGGTGGTTGGCTTTTTGTAGCGTTTGTGTTTATGCTCATTCTTACTTTCAGTTTTTGTGATAGGATGCTTTTGGCACGGAGAAATGGAAACTACTCATGTCATTCTGGATTCTGGATGCATAAGAAATATTATGCTATTTATAATTAGCAACAGGAATGAGCTTCTTCAAAATGATTTTGATATGCGGAATATTATTGGCAACTATTTATATGGACTTTGAGATATGGAGGATCAAAATATTTTTTGCCATGAAATTCCTCAACTTCTTCCTACAAGGGAAAGGAGTGTCAGTGTCAAGGAAAGAAAAACAAGATGATAATAAAAAATATGAATGATAAATTCTTCAAAATGTTTATTTTTTGCTATTACCGTCTTGTCAAGATCGAAGGAAGTTTCGTCTTCAGGCCAAGAAACTTAACGTTCACATCGCATTGGTCGGGCCAGAGCCGATTTATTTTGGCTGACACTTTTACAATTCCTTTGTCTCTTTTGTCCTTCACACAATAGCAACTCGTCGTATATTTTGGAGCTAACAAGATAAATTTTTAGCGAAAGATACTTTTTTGAAAGTCCACATTATATTGGGAACAATCGCTATTGTAGAGTAAAATATATAACCGCTCTCCAACCGTCTTGTCATAAACAATCTCTCAGTGGCAGTGGATGTATTGTCGTTAACAACATCATCCAAAAAATCTAGGCAACCGGATTACTCCGGTGGTGGTGGTGTGATTATTTCTCCAAAGACTTTGGAACAAATGGCAAGTTTCATATCCTCATATTATTATCGTCAGTCAGGATGAACGTGTCAGAATCAGATTTTGTGTGTCTGTATTTGTGTGTACACTTTTACAAGGAAGATGAGTCAGTCAACAAAACTTTTCCAGTGGAAAGTCCAACGCAATGTTTATGCGTGATGTGTATGTATACAATACATATACACTCAAAAACTACACGCACAGTCGACTCAGACTTCTTACTCTTTTCCAGGGCAGACAAGCTGACTCGCTGTCAGTCTGCCTGATAATCACGGGAACGAGAGAAGAATGTGTTTTACACAAACTGATCATGATTTCATGAAGAAAAACGGAGCGCACATATAGGAGCAGCACGGTCAACTTCTACTGGAAAACTGGAGAAGTTGATGAGGAGGCGAGCTTGTGTTTATTCTATGGAACTGATGCTGCTTCTTCGTCTGGTTGTCGGTGGACCCAGGTGATTCTCCACAACATTAGACCGTCATAATAATAACACTTGCTTGGGTAAAGCTCCAATGCAAGTCTGCCTGCGCTTCATCTCTCTAACAAAAAGTTTTGTTATTGTTGAGGATGCAGAGAAAATTTCATGGAAGGGGAGATGAGTCTACACAGACTGGATCTGGAATCCCATATCTGAAATAGTCAGCTAGAGAGCAGAGTCAGAACAAGACTGACTACCACAAACTATACAAGTTTCAAAGTGAATACTGAAACCATGCACATAAGATGCACTACTGCTGGTGCTCCTCTGCTCCCACTCTACACATCGATGATAACAAAAATTCTTCTTAGAAAAGTGAACAGAACTCGTCTCTCCTCCACCACAAAAGTGTGAAATGCACAAGCACACACGCACGCTCACTATATGTATTAAAATCTCCAAGTGGTGGTATTGGCTTGGTAGTGCACATCTACATACATATAACTGGCTTGTTGTGGCTGCTCTCAAGTTATCAAGCACAATGCACACACTTTACCATATTTCTTTCTCCTTTTTTCTCTCTCCCTCGACTGCAAGCATGCAAGCAAGAAAGAAAACTGAGAACGTGAACAAAATCGTGCTAACTCTATATCAGAGGCAGAGGCAGAGAACGAAGCAAATGAAAATCCTTATCTTTACGGCTGTCTTAAGTTAGTGGATGCATGCGAGCAAACACGCTCACTAAGCATGTATATGAGACTCGATATCCTTGTGAAGAAATATTACGAAGCGGTCCTGTCTCAAGTCGAGACCGTGTGCATTTGTATTGCATCTCGCATCCCCAAAAATATGAAACCTTTGGCAAGGAAGAGAAAATGCAACGATGCTTTTTTACATTTATGTATTTACATAGCATAATAGCTGCAATATTCTTTGCACTGCACTCTAAACTGTGAGGCTGAAGAAAATGTGCATCAAGTTTTTAAAGCAAGTGGTACTGACAAAGTAGAAAGAAAAGAAAGAAGAGTAAAATGTGCATTGTAGTCTCTATAAAGAATGATGCATACATGGAATACAAAGGGAGCACCAGGCTTTGCTATTTTTATGGATATCTGCGTTAGTACTATAGTACATGAGCGTAAGACAATGTATTCGTAAAAAACTCCATGAGTCTTTGCTATTATTGCACTACTGCATTTCTAAAAAGCTTAAGGGTTGTTAGAAGTAGTACAGTAGGGTTTCAGATGCAATAACGACTGGATATTTCCAGTCAGCAGTACAGCAAACGCTGCTACTGACGGCCTGTGTAGTTTAAAACATGCGTTTTATAGGTATAAACGTTACTATCACATAATATTCGGTAGCCGACATGGACACCACATTGCTCACAAAAAATTCCCCTTTCGTAAGGCTCAACTTTTCGGTGTTTTCAACGAGGGTGAACAGTGAACAGCACCGTTGCGTTTTCCTCTTGAATCGTAAGCCTGTCTGTCTCTCCTCCCGTCTGACTGATGAAGAGAGCACAGCACAACAACCTTTGTTGTTCGTTTAGGGTATAGAGTATGCAGTTCCTATTACATTTTTTGTGTACAATAAGGATTTTTAGGGAACAACTCTGCTAAAAGTTACGAACTGTAATATATGGGAAAAGTTTCATATTTTGTATATTGTATCAAACAAGGACTGTCTATGTCTATGATATAAACAAAAATGTATACTGTTTTCCAGCTTGGTGAAATTATGAATAGCCGCTACACTTACCCAGTACCATCCATTTCATAGGCAAATGCAATGCAATATGATTCCAAATATGCATTCATTTGCTCCACCACCACCCGACTCTCGTCAGTCGACATCAACTCCTTTCTTTGTTGGCCTAGGCCTTGGTTTCTGGCTTTGACTTTGACTTGGTCTTGGTTAGTGCACGCACTATAGAGTTCTAAAAGAGGATTATTATTTTGGGATTTTCATCGACCGACCAGTCATACTTTGTTACTCTCTCAATGTTAAAAAATTCATGTATACACTCACGCACAGAAAGTTTCCTTATTTCTATTCATGAATCAGGATATTTTTAGGTCTCGTGAACGCAATAAATATATATATGAAGCGTGAATTAAATTTTCTCTCCTTTTCTAGTTGTATACTGTGTGTAGGTGTCAGGTTTACACTCTCAACTTGAGTATTTTATTCGGAACAAAAAAGTTGTAAATTACTTGACAAAACGTTAAAACCTTCAACCTTTCAAGCTGCATCTCTCTCCACTTTGATATGGCATTGTAGCCAAAATTGTAGTTGATTTAATGCATCATGGTCCAACGATAAAAGTTAATATTTATAGAGGCCGAGAAATAATATAATATGTGTGTAGTGTTGTTGTTAGTAGTGTGTGTGGACACGATAATTTTTCATTCATGCCTCTTTTCTTTGAAACCAAATAAAGCATGAAAAAGTACATGTTCCTTTTCCTCTTGATATTTTTTTAATGTAACACGGATATATTGAATGTAAATTGTTAGTAGATCCATATTCATGAGCCATTGTAGTTTATGTGCGTAAAGGTTCTGCCTTCACTTGCGTGGACATACAAGACAAGGTTCGCTGTTATTGTAAATTGTGGTTGTATATCAAATCAACCAGCAAATTGTATTCATGCTTTTCTCCTTGGAAAATAATTCACTCGACCGGCTCTACTGGTTGTGGTATGGCTCTCGCTCTCGTCTCTTTCCTTCTTGTTTACATTTTTCCACAGCTCCACCCTCACATGCACATGTTCCCATTGTAATGCATCGTATCGTAACGTCCATCCATCCGTTTCGTTGTCCATATTCATAATAATTTTTATATAGTTGCTTACACTTTATGCTCGTTTTATATGACATAACCTTCTTGTATACATAATAACAGTGCCATTAAAACTTGCTTACAAAAAAGAAATAAAGACGAGCTTAATAGAGCTCCTTTTGGCTCTTCGCTTCACTGACTTCTATCCTGGAGGAGTGGATATGTATATAATAAGTAGAAGGGCAAGGGAGTGGGAGACTTGATCGACTCAACTCACTGGAGAAAACTTGCCCACACAAATGTAATAGTAATACCAATGTTTTCGACAAAGAAGCGAGATGATTGTGTACACAGTAACAAGAAGTAGGCGAAGAATATTAAATGCATTCACGGAACAGCTAATGCACTCTATACTTTGAAAATAGAAAAAAATATAACGACTGTGAGGAGAAGTAACGAGGAAAAGGAAAGAAAGTCATAATCATCCCAAATACACATTACAAGTGAAAAAATGGTATGCATGCATAGACAGCAAAGAAAATTGCAGGGGTACTACTACTCTGCTTGTGTCATAATCATAATACTCTTGTAAGGAAGAAAGTACAAAGCTACCCTGCTGTATAATGCTCTTTTTAGTTATGCATGGCTTACCTTAACATGCTTACTGTGCTACTTTACACCGTCGACTTCTTTAAAATGTGCCGTTAGTTTGGAGTCTCAGCCAAAGCCGGAACCAAATTTATTTTTCCTGATCCGGCTTTTACACTGAATAATATTAGATGCTCATGTGTAATTTTATGCGTAAAAAGTGCGTCAGCAGAAGTGGAGAAGGCTTCTTTCGTTACAAAAGAAAGTGATGCTCTGTTGAGCCCAGGGAAAAGTTGGCTGAGTGAACCCGTACACAATACGTAAAGAGCTTTATTAATATAAACAGGCCAAGTTAGAAGAGATAGAGAGACAACTAGACGCATAATCATCATCGTCGTCATCATCAATAGAGGAGAAAGCTTAACATCTTCCTAGTTTTTGAGTTGCATTCACGTGAGAAAATAAGATGATGCTTATATACAAATGCCTTTCTACCTTTCTTCTTCCTTCTAGCTCAACACATTTATATTTAATATGCAGAGCTATTATTGCCGAAAGAGTAAGCTGCAACCGAGCTCATCCCATCATGCAACAGCAGCAGCGTTATGCGTTTTCTGCATTTCTCATAATCTCTCTTGTTTGTAGATGCACCCGACGTTGTTATACCTTAATATTGCTCTTGTGTTGTTGTTGATGATGATGATGATCCGGTGAAGCAAAGGAGAAAAAAGTATTTAAGCTTTGAAGGTAGCAGTTATTGTATGAAAATGCATGTAATAACCCAGAGAGCTGCTCCCAAAGCTAATGATCTACTTTCATCCTCATCTTCTCCGCTCGTTGCTTCACCCTTTCATGCTTAGTTTCCCTTCACTTCATCGTCTTCCCTTTCTTCATTTTCTCCTTTCCTTCAGCGATTCTTAAAGTTTTTTAGCTTCCTTCGGAGAATGCATGCTTGCACACAGGTTTTTCGCCCATTATTAACTTGAATCAACAGCAGTAAATTTGAAAGGAGAGAAAGAGAGGTGCTTAGCATCCGCATCGCATCGCTAAAAAGCATGTTTGTCTGAAAAGGGGGTAATGTATGTATGAATGAAATCATTCCCAACAATCTTTCCATGAGGGGAAATTCCTCCTAGTTTGAATGTGTCTCTAGATTTGTATCAAATTGCGAATGGTAATAATAATGATAGGGAATTCATGGACCTGGAACGCTGACTACGTATTTACAACGAGCAATCATTTAAAGTGAAGTAATGTTTACTCTAAAAAAACAAGCAAGGTTTGCTCGAATTTGGAAAAGGTATATAACAAGCAACTACGTAAGCCAGCTTGCAAGTTAAAGTTGAAGACGAACCGTTAAAAGAAAACTTTTGTAAAGAAAGTAGAAAATTTATTTCTTGATAATTGTACAAACATTTTTCTTGAATAGAAATTGAAAATGGCTGAAAACTCAGACGCCCAGATTTTCTCTTTTGCATACACACACATCCGGCTGGCTGACTTTCCTTTTCAATGATTAAAGTAAAAATCTTCGACAGCATAACCAAGTCTATAGAGACAACTTCATTAATAAATGTGGAAGGACTTGTTCAAGTGAAAGCTCTAGTCATCCTTTACAATCTTTTGACAAAGGCTCTCGGTTGCATTGTCATCCTCAATGAGAGACTGCGATAGTGCGTTGCACTGCAGTGTAGAGTGTAATAAAAAGTAGCTGTCAAGTAAACGTGTGCACTTGAACACAAAGGCAAAAAAGCATTAAGTAAAAGGCTTGTTTATCAAATGGGATTTTCGTCATGCTTGGAAAAATATCAACATCAAAATCATCCCAAAGAAATCACTCACATATTTCCACGATTGAGTCATCGTTTTTTATTGTGGGTAGTGCAAACTTCATAAAGAACAGTGGATTCCTCCTCTTTCCGTAATACTTTCTATTAGTCAGCTTGCACGTAGAACGCTGTTTTGTTACCCCTTCATATATATTAAAGATTGCTAGCTGGCTCATTACTGCTTTCAGAATAATTTATTAGCAACTTGTGTCAAGTCATACATGACATGTCAAACTTGTCACCAAAGTCATAAAAACTGAGAGTGAGAGTGTTGCGAGAAGAATGCTTTTTCAAACCCTTCCGTCTTTTCATAAAAAGAGCGAAGCAAAAGAAAAATAGTGTTATATACGTGTTGTAAAATTCAACTTTCCAATATACCTATTGAAATGAAATGGAGCTCGAGTTCGAAACATGTTCTTATTAGAAAATATATGAATCATACTTCATTCATCTTCACTAATTAAGCCTCCTTTCCGCTCCCCACAAACAGTTCACATTATCACTCATTATTATTAGCACACGGAGCATATTGTTATTGCTTTCTAGAATCTACTCCGCAAAGCAACTACACTAATGAGAGAACTCCTGCTGTGTGTGGCTTCAAGCCATAAAACCATCCATTTTAGGTGATTGCAAAATGCTCACGAAGACGGAAAAGGTTCGATCTCTGCTGTGGTCTGGTGTGAATAAAAGGGGAACGGTAATATTAATACTTGTTTACGACTCGTATCGTATCCATATGTAAAGTTTGCAACAAAAGCATATTTTACAGTTTTAACACTTTCCCAAAAAATAAAGTTCACTAATAAAGCACTTCCCACACACATGTGCATCATGTGAATCGGTGCAGTGCAACACAATGGCAGCCGGTGTCAATGAAATGTTTATGTCTATTAGTCCCAATAAGCAGGAAGAGGATTAGAATAAATGAATTCATATATTTTATGAATTGCTTATTGCTAACAAAACCTATTCCCCCTCTGCTCCATCTACTTCTCCCCGATTTCGTATGCCTTTAACAAAAACCATTCTATTGTAGTTCGTATACAATAACTGAGCTTGGTATATACATACCTCCACTGTAAACAATTAGAATTCAAAATCCTAAAATTAAGATGGTTCCAGAGCTGCAACCATCCATTCCAGTACGACTCGCTGTTGCCACCACCGGTACCCTCCTTCCAACATTTACATGATCATCATCAGATACCGAAGCTCTTTAAATGCATGAGAAAAGCAAATATCTGAGGAGTAGATGTAGATGATGTAAAGTGGGAAAGCCATGTGCTCAATGGATTTATTTCCACAATTACCTTCAGGTTTCGAAACCGTGGTGGTAGTGGTGCTTATGCTTCCTAGTTCTGAATATGCATGGTATACTGGTTGAATTCAAAATAGAAAGCAACACATTTCTCCCTTTACAACCCTTGCTCTTCTTTTTTATATTTTTTATGTGCTTTTGTATTAGTGTTCTCCCTAAAATGTAGAAATTGGATACATATGCTCTACAATTACAGAGAGTGAAATAAAACTGAGCTTGCTACCTCTTTTCCTCGAAAAAATCTTGAATGTATGTCGTAAAAGCAAAAAAGGATTGTTATTTAAACCCCTTTCTCTTTTCTGTTTAAAATGTGTGGAGTGGGGGAGAGCTACTGGGAGAGTTTTGAAATGTATGTGGATGGAGAGATGAGATATAAAAAAGAATGGGGAGCAGGCAGTTGAGTCAGTTGAGTGGTGCAGAAAATAAAGGTAAGTGAAGCCCGAGAATGGAATGGGGAAAAGCTGGGTTGTGCTACTTTTCTTGCCCTTGCTGCTGCTTTGGGTGAGTTGATGTGAGTGCTGCATCTCTGTCCAACTTCTACTTGCTGACTGCTTTCTCTTTATCGATTCCAACCGCATATCATTACAACCCTGAGGTTAGGAAAGGAGGAAAGAAAGGATGAGGACATGGATGGGAGACGACATGAACAGAGCGGAGGAAAAAAATATGTACGCTCACTACCCGCTACTTTTTTTGTGTGTGCAAGTTTTACTTTGTTGTTTTGAGTTTGTGAGGGGTGGGTGGTGGCGTGGTCTGTCTGTACAACATGCACAATGGGTGCAGAGCAATAAGGCAAAATAGTTGGGTTTGGGTTTACTTTAGTCATATTTGGGAGGATGTAGTTTTTTCCTGGAAGAAATGCTTTCATTTCATCAACCTGCGTTAATGTTTTTGTTCAGTTGTGTATATCGCGATATAGCGTTCATCCCCCTTCCTTTTCTTGTTGAGCACGTACATATAGGCCCAAAATGTGTATTGTGAATACATAACTTTTAAGTTTTTGGAGCCCCAGTTGTTGTTCATGTGGAAGAAATGAAGCCGTAGGATTAAATACTATTCACATGATATGAATTTTAGATGCAGATCTCTATGTGGGGGGTTAATTATTGCCTGTTTGAAATTCAACTATTTTTCCCCTGTTTCATTATGATGAGACCAGCCATGTAAATGGAGGCCGAAAGGCGCATGAGATATCGGCTTTCGTGAACTCTGGGGAAATCTGTCCGTTTTCATATTTCAGAATCGACCAATAAATGGATAGATTTTATTAAGCAGTTTTGTTTGCTTTTAAACAATAGTCAATACTTGGCAGGTTTCGATTTGCAAACAAAAAGTGTTTCATTTCAGCTGTGGTGCCGAGGGCCAGTTTTTGCGAGGTTTGTATTTTGTTACATCTGTATTAGTCATAGCGAGTTGTTAAGAGAAATTGCAAACTAATGGTAGCAATAAAATGTGCACATTTTATTCTAGATCGCCTGATATATTACGAGCGAGCATGTTCCTGTCAAAAACTTCCTTCTCATCACATATGCCAGTCAAATAGAGTGTTTGGGGTATTGGGTAGTTTGCTTTCGGTCGGCCGTTCTCATGCACGTTTTGAAATGGCGATGATGATGGGGAATTTATTATTTTCTGTGAGTGATGGATGTTTCTTTGATATCAGCCTGCTTGGTTTTGCTGGAAGAATAATAAAAGGGAAAATGGAATGGGAGATGCATGTTCACTGTCTCTTTAAACTGCACACGACCCGTTTTGCCATGCTTCCTTGCACACACTTACTTTTGCACCCTTCAAACCTCCACACACCATAGCCATAGGGATGGAAATGATTCGTACCAAAGGTTAGGGTTGGGTTGGAGGAGGATTGTGTTATCGGTCATTCCAATAACATTGTATGTATAAAGAATGAATGGTTCGGAGGCTTACATTTTTTGTGAGTGGAAAGTAAATGGGAAACCATTTTGAGCTGATGGTAGAAAAGAATGTGAAATTTAATGCTATTCCAAGAAATGAAGGCATATTATTACGCTATCTGGCTTTCATAGATTGTAGACTGACAGGGTACAATCGGTTCATATTACGGGTGAAATGAGATGCAATTCCGTGTGGGTTTGATAACGGAACTGTTCCGGAAATTAGAAGATAACTTTAAACATTACGAATATATACGATTTATTTTTTAGTGTTAAGCTTGTTTAAAGACCGGACAATTGCACCGCTGACAGTGTTTTGTACTCCGGTGTTATCGTAATTACAAGCGCAAGAGCAAGAGTAAAATTATAATTAAAAGAGAGCCGTGATTATGTCGTCCGTTATATGAATGGATGGCCTTGGCCATATTTCTCATGTAATTTTATTAGACATTTGAAATATAAAACTTTCGATAATATCGTGATTATGTTGTAAAATAAATTTGATTTTGGTAACAATAAAAAACTTGTCATGCAAATAAAACTAAAATCCAAGTAAGTAACTTCTAGTTGATTGTGAGTCATGAGAAACACTACTTTTCAAAGGGAATCCTTTTTCTGATTAGAGTGTGGTGGCATGTAATGCTTCTTTAACGCTACGTTTTCTAATGCATTTAGATGATTATTTAACGATTCTTCATTTGCACTGCAATTTTCGTGAACCCACTTCTTCAAAAGTTCAATATATCTAAGCACATCATGAGTGCTGACCTGAATGTTATTCCCACTAGTAGAATCATTCGAAAAATCGGGCTGAGGTTGAGGTAATTGAAGTAAAAAATTGGAGGGGTGTGACGAAAAATTCGGCTGCATCTGAATATCTTGCGTTGGAGCATCATAGTTTTCACTACCTGAAACTGATTGAACAGTGTCAAGGAAGAAATCTGCGTAATCGTCTTTCTCGTTTGAAACTGGAGGTTTCACAGACAAAGCTGTAATAGGAGTTGAAGTTTCTTGCTGATTTTGACTAACCGGTGTAATTGAAACTGCAGATTCCGGCTCCGCTGGTATGGCTAAGTTTTGAATTCCATGTTTCTTGCAAAATACTTCGGTCCACTTGTTGGCTTGACTTTTGAATTCAGGTTTATTGAACATTTCACAGAGCTGTATAGCTTTATCTACTAAAGCTTTTCCATCGACCTGGGTGTTTTTGGACACGGCATCGGCAAACCAATTATGGAGGGCTTCGTCAATGTCACTATATTTCTTCCAATGCACTATTTTCGCTTTTCGTTGCGGATCTTGAAATCTCTCAAGTATTTGGTTTCTGCTCGTCCAAATCGTCTGAATTGTCGACTGTGCTACTTTTAAAGCTCGGGCAACATTGCTTTGCGTTTCCCCCTTTTGTATTCTTTCGATTATACTGACCTTATCATCGAGTGTAATAGTGCGTCGATTTCTTTGGTTTGGATTCTCTGGTATTTCAACTTGTCCCAATAGATCTTCATAACATAAAACCATAAAAAGAAGGTAAGAATGGCAGAAATTGCATATAACAGTATTACTTTTTTAACAATGACATTTAAAGCATGTTTACCTTTTCCAGTGGAGGTGTTCTGTCCCTGGTCATTACTACCAGGAATATGTGTTAGTAATTTATCTGTGTGATTAATGAGAAAACAAAGTTGAATAAATCCTAATTATTCTACACTATTCTGATTGCGAACAAATATGCATAAATAAATTAACTAACGGGGGTCTTCTTCGCCCAGGGTAGTTCCCAACTGGCCAGCTAAATTATGTCTGGCCAGAAATTTGACAACCCATGTAACAGTAGAAGGCGCAGGTAAATCTTTGGAAGTGGCATCTTTCCCTAGAAGCGTTTTGGCTTTGTTGAGTATCATTCGGTAGTTAACTGTCACACCTTGTCCAACACGCAATGCAATTATCCAGTCACGGAGATCTTTTTCAATGTGAGTATATTGGGGCTTTCTCCCCCCTCCCCCACGCCGCTTTCGTGCACCAAGACCTGAGGAGAAGACGAAATGTAAAAATAAAAGAGATTAAACAGTGTCCCAACAGTGATCAAATAATTATATTGAAAGTTAAGAAGTTACCTTCGTGGATGATTGCTTCCATTTGAGTCTTCTTTTGTTTCCATTTCTCAATCGTTCTCTTATGAACATTATACAAAAGCTGGGCTTCGTGTATTGAGTGTTGGTCTGAAAAAGCAATCGCCTGCAATTTCTCCTCTATCGTGTAATTATCACCTCTTGGTCTTCGAGTATGAACACCTTGACTTTCAGCCTCTGTGAAACAAAAAAGGAACCTTACTTATACCATCAACTGCATAAAAATCTACATTATGAATATTATGATGATAGATATAAAAATAGAAGTTACCTATTTTCTCTTTACTCCTCTTCCACTCTCGAACTCTCTTAAGAGACACGGCAAATTTGGCAGCAGTTCTTTTAGCAGAATGAGTTTCAAAATACTTTAAAACCTGCAGTTTAAACTGAACATTATACAAGTTATTCGGGCCTTTCTGTGGTCGCACAACTTCATCGTCGTTGTCACTCTCCTCATCTTCATCATCATCATTTCCTTTCTTGGATCGTTTGTAATTGCCTTTCATCCTTTTTTGAGTAGGCTTGGAACTTTTTGCATTCGCATTCTCGACCCGCTTCCGCTTTCTACTGGAGTCTGTCACCTTCTCCTCTTCACCAAACGACAAGTCCTCATCCTCTTCCTCCTCTCCTGTTGATTCTTCATCTTCCGAAGACAAGGATGAAAACGAAATGTCATCTTCTTCCTCTTCGTTCTCTTGAACTTCCGAATGACCCAAGACCATTGCAAATTCGTCGTCTAAATTAACTCCATCATCCTCATCCACTTCATCATCACTATGGCTCACTTTAATGAAAGTGTGGATAAGACCATTCTCTCCAATAATTTCTTCCACAGGCTCCTCTGATGCGACTAAAACATCCGATTCTGCATCCGACATGGCTGTCAACTTTTAACTTTCTATCATCTACCATCAATGCTAGTACTAACAACTAATCTATACACATTTTTTCACTTCTCATAACTGCAACTTATCTAAAACTAAAAAACTACTTGTACAGATTATCAGCTCAGCTCACGAATAATGCTCCCTTACCACAGCTGATCAAATGCATTTTTTGCATTAGCTTTTACCTACAAACAAACAGCACACAACTCAAAGCATCTTTTTTTGTATATGCATTTGATTGCATGTAGATATGGTTAGGCTATGGATAGAGAAGACCAAAAGCATGCATGTAACGTGTATCATGACTGTGAAAATGAGTCGAAAGCCCCTGCTATTAATCTGCTTTTCAATAACACTGATATCGATATGATTTAAATATAGCTTTATTGTAACGGATATATGCATGTATACAGTAATAGAAATAGTATTAGCATTAGCACATTGTCAGTGCATTATGGTATTCATTCGAAACACTTCCATTCCTACACCACTTTAGACTAATTCCTAATTCAAGAACTAGTTTAAATCTCTTAGATTTCAGTTTGTCCACCGCTCACACAGCTTTACTAAATTAGTTTCTTTGTAAATAAAAATGAGCGTATACTGTGAAATTTAAAACTAACAAACATGGATTACGACTTACTCACGATTAGCAAAATCTACCAGAAAGTTCTATTTAGTGGATGTTCAACACAGTATCCCCTTGCTTTGAAAATTTCATCAGCTATCGCATTACCCAATTCGTCTCCGCTGATTTCTTGTCCTCCAAGAATGCAATTCATATTGTGCTTAACTCTGGCTTGGGCGGTAATGCAAAAATAGCCAGCAAGATGAATCTGAAATAGGAAAGATTACCGTTGTAGGGAAATTAGCTACATCTACATCTATATGAAAGGACATTGAATAATAGTTACCTCCATCTGAGCATTTGGCAATCCAATACAGTAAGCCCTGGATGCTCTACTGATAGCACAGGTCATTGCATAAATGTCTATAGAGATGTCCGCTATTCTCTGCAGCATCAACTGCTCATCAATTATATTTTTCCCATATTTTTGTAGCAACACTTCAGTTGCAAATTGGAGGCGTAGCACACTATACTCAAGGACTTCTGCTGAACCTTCTAGTGTAGGATGAACGTATCTTGACAAGTGCAAATCTAGTTTGGGATTATCCTTAACATGACGATGCCTTTGGAACATTTTCTTCCAAACCAGGTTCGGAAACATGAATGGGTTCCTAAGTTGTTTGACTAGATCCCTTAGATGTTGACCGGCATGTTTGACACCTAAGGGAGAAAAGAAAAGGCAATTACTTATAATCCATCATTTCAGTTTACCAACTACAATTTGTCATCTTTTGAGCTTGAACAAACCATTTAGTGCTACAAGTAGGCGTAAAATTTCATTAGTTCCCTCAAATATCGACATAATTCTAGAATCTCTTAAAGCTCTTTCAACCGGATAATCCTTCATGTATCCCAATCCACCCAAAATTTGAAGACACTCGTTTGTACATCTATAAACAGCTTCTGAACTGTAAACCTATTCAAACATTGGATAAATAAATTAAGTATAAACCCAAAGAGTATGTTCATATAAGAATTAGGCACACTTGCTTGCTAGATTTTTTGCTTACCTTAACCATTGCAGCTTCTTGGGCACAATCTTGATATTGTCCGCCATCAATTAGGCCAGCAGTGGTGTAAGCCATTGCTTCCATAACATATATGTCTGAAGTGATTTTCACTATTTTATCACGTATCAATCCAAACTCTGATAAATATTTTCCAAATTGCTTTCTGCTAATGGCATGCTCCACCACAAGACTCATTAGTTTCTTCAGACCACCTATAAATTTGAAATTTATTGTCAACGGCAGTGAACCAAAACTAAAAAAGGTGTGACTCAAACTATGAAACTTACCAGCACCAGCACTGCCCATACTGAACCTTCCACTGTTGAGGATATTCATAGCAATTTTAAACCCTTCACCCTCTTTACCCAAAACATTTTCAACAGGAATTTTCACGTTTTCGAAATAGACTTCCGCCGTATTAGAACCTCGGATCCCGTGCTTATCTTCGGGTTTACCGTTTGTAAGACCACCAAATTTCCTTTCCACTAAAAATGCGGTAATGGATTTTGAAGACTTCATCATAGATTCATCCTACGACGGAAAATTAATGTAAACAACAATGCTTACTAATGTTGCGTATTTACGAAGGATTAAACAAATAAAAATGCGCAGTTGTTAGTTATCTCACCGCAGTTTTGGCAAACACTGTGAAAAAGTCAGCAGTTCCTCCATTTGATATCCAAATTTTGCCACCATTCATTATCCAGTGTTTTCCATCCTGTGATAAAACTGCTTTTGTCTGAATTGATGCCGCATCGGATCCACTTGACGGTTCAGTTAAGGCGAAGGCCGCTACCATTTCCCCTGACGCCAGTTTAGGTACATATTTTTGTTTTTGTTCCTCAGTACCATACATTAGCAAGCCCTGTGGACGCCAAATATTTCAGTTCAATCGTGTTTCCCAAGTTAATGAAACTTAATAAATTTCGATATCAATTATTCCTTTATTGTTCAAACCTTATATCCGATGGTCTGATGAGCGGCTAATGTCACTGCTACGCTTCCATCCAAAGTTATGATCTCCTGTAATCGAGCGTATTCCGTTGCATTCAATCCCAACCCTCCATATTCAGTTGGAGCTTGCTGTCCATACAACCCCAATTCTTTTAACCCTTGTAATACTTTATCGGGAATTTTTGCATCCAGATCAATCTGCTTGGAGTCAACTAGAAAACAAAAATTAAATTTTTACGTCCATACTTATCATTTTATTATGATATAAATCTTATCTTTCAAATTTACAACCTTCTTCGTTGAAAAACCTCTCAATTGGCACCAGCATTTCGTGAAGTGTCTCATGTCTTTCCTTATCCAACACTTCTGGAAACTCAAGTAGGGCTAAATCAAAATTTCCTACAAAAATATCTTTTCCAAAGGACGTTTTGTACTCTTTTAAATCAGACTCAGGTTCCTTAATTTGGGCTTCTCGCGTCTTCTCCGTCCTATCTTCCAAGTTATCACCCTTTTGGGCTGCCGAAGGAGCTGTTTGCTCCGATTTAGAGGATTTAGATGATATGGACGAGGAACATGATAGAATCAAAGGATGCCTGCGGATCAAAGTTGATGGAGATACTCTAATCCTTCCCAAAAGACGGGTTGAAGCTGACAATGTGCTTAACATTGTGATACGGATAGTGAAATTCAATAATATTCAGAGGTGCTCCTAAACCAAACAAAACCAACAAAAACAAAAATAAAAAACATTTGTCAGCATTTGGACTTTGACATGACGAAACAAAAGCTACAAAGCTGAAAACATAAACAACGCTTATATTATGGTTATATTACAATTAATATATATTGGTACACTACTTACTCTTTATCCAATTCACAATTAGGTACGTAGTTATCAAACTCCTTGCTACAAAGTTGAGTTTAATGAAGATGTAGTCTGTCTGTATCAGTCAGCAAAAATAAATATCCACATCCGCAAGAACTGCTGCCGGTTGCATCCTCAAGTTAGGTGATTCTTGAGTCACCCCATCTTCTCAATCTTTCTTCTAAACACATGAATATATTTTCTGATCCTGATCAATGCAATAAAATCATTTTTTAATATTCCCTTTCCATCGTCGATTCTCTTCTAGAATCCATCTTTTATCCGTCACGCGCATGTTTTACTACTTCCACTGTTGACTGTGACTGTATAAGAATGTAATCTGTTAAATTAAAGTGATTTCATCTGAAATGATTAGAAATTTGAAAGAGCTGATCTGGGCTATCAATGATAAAATGCGAAAAGAAACAAATTTCACTAATGATGAGTATAAAACGAAATCTAGAAATTGGGTTTAAAACAATGACAATTGACGATTAATACTAAATTAACTTTGACTCATGAATTTCATTGGATATGCAAAAATAATGCTTTGAATGTTTGTTAAAAGTAGTAAATCATGTTGGTTCCGATCCGAAATCGGGATCGTTGAATTGAAACGGGAAACAATTGATATGCATTATACCAACCAAATGGTTAAGCCAACGATTTTCAATGATCTTTGGTTAGGTATCTTGACACATAAAATACTGATTTAACTAAAAGCTTGTGTAGTCTTTCATCTTCATATGGCTACTTTCATCACATATTTGAAATTGCGTTTTAAACTATGAAAATCAGAGTAGGTATAGGTGCATATTGCATCTATGCAAAAATGCAAAGTCATCGTCTTTAAGTTGTTGATAATGATAAGCATTTTGTTTACGTCTTTCTTTTTCATGCGTGGTAAAAGCCTCTAGTATGAATCTCCAGACTCCAATAAAAAAAATAATTATCTCGTGTTAACCCTTGGTGGGTGTCACAATCACAACACAACATTGGGGATATTGTTGTATATTTTGTCGGCTCTTGGACGTGGTGACGATACCTCTTTATGGAATTCCCAATTATCATGTAAATATATGACGAATACAATTATGGTGACGCCCAATCTCATAAAGAGTAAAATAAAGCCATAAAGCTCTCTACCATATAATGATGCTAATCATATTCTGATGCTGATACGAATGGCTTCATTTTAAACACAGTATATAAGTATTAGTCCGTTGAAATAATAAACATACCATGTATTTACTTCCTACTATCAAATTAATCTGAATCAACTCTCAACTCTTGTCTCAAACAGATATTAAGCATATAGACAGATGCACTTCTACAAGATGGGTAAGTAGGTACTGTGATGTAAAGGTCAGGATGACCAACTTCCAAGAAAATTCCGAGTGAGTATTTACACAACACCACTTGGCAGTTGGTAATATCCGTTTTAAATGTTGCGTGTCGTTCAGTACTCCTTATCATCATTGATGATGATGATGAATTTGATGATATTCCATAATATTTTTAATAGCATTTAACGTGCCATGGCGCAAGCATATTATACAAAGGCATCCTTTGCCGCTATGCATCTAACCAGATTCTCCAGCTCCAAACATCCTTTAACTTACGCAAGAAATGAAGAAAGATGTTTATAAATAAAAACTTACACAACTATGGTCTTCATTAGATCGTCATGTTTTTAGTCTTAAGGTTTTCGTCACATAGTGAGCACGATCAGCAGTATTATATCAAGAAAACCCAGACAGATCTGTAGACATTCATTTTTAGCTAGTGAAGCATTATTGACATTAAAACCAAGAAATAGATTATGTAAGAAAATGGAATTGAAAATATTTTATACAACTTTTTGTATCATATTTGTATACTTAATTTTAACACCGCGAACCTCAGGCTCTCAACCCGAAAATCATGCAGAGAAGCATCTGAGGAAATCGAGGAGGTAATCGATAAATTCAGAAAGTTCTTTATACTCATGTTGATTACGTCTAGATCAGATTTTTAAAACATGTTTTGTATGAATTTGTTAGCATCAAAGATGCGCTTCCAAAAGATGATGAGTTTTCAAACACTCGAATAATAACTGATATGCGACACAAGGTACATGATTCTAAAATTTGTTTGTATAAGAAAAGTCACATTTTTTCTTGTTTTCATGCCATGCCATTTCGAATTCATTAAGATATTCTCGTTGGAAGGCTCAATGAAAATGGTGACTGGAGAAGTGGATCAGCTCTCTAAACAAAACGAAGATCTTGAACAGTCGATGCTGGAACAGAAAACTCTAATGGAAAAGATAGATGGAGAGTTTTCAGGGTTGCAAAAACTACTTTCAGCTCACGGCAACATTTTGAGTGACATTGAACAAATGAGTAACTCAATATTGAAATGAAAAATTTATGATTTATTTATTGTCATTGCCCCTGCCTATGTATAGTGGATGTTATATGATTGGCATGTCTTTGTTCCACAGCGAGTCCAGCCCAAAATCTGTTCGCTTTATCAAGTGAGTAAATACCATTTATAGAAATTAATACTAATTGCATTTGCACTGCTACTAGTGCTATTTTAGTTTATAAATCTGGAGATTTTAATTCATTATGATTGAATTTGAGATCAAACCTGTGGCGGACTGCTTGTTGCACAGTCTGGTTCAATAGTATATTCAAGAAGCTCTTCACCGACAGGAATTAGGTATCCGTCTAGTTGCGTATGGACCGTTAGAGTCAACAACCGTGCACTGATTAAAGTTTCAACACATGTACGAAATTTTTAATGACTGAAACCGGCTTTTGTGGTAAAATTGTATAGTGGGCATGATCATATACATTCATTGAAATCTGTTTGCAGCCCACTTATCGAACTTCATACTCCAGCTACATTAGCAATACATATGTTTTGGAAATCATTAAGTCTAACACCACCGGAAGTAATAGTTCCCAGCCACTGCAGACCAAAATAACCAAGTATATGCAAACATACAGAAGTGTTATATACCGTATACCTAACCAATCAAAGGATGCTCAAAACCTGTAATTAATTTTGTCACAATTTATTGTGTTTAGATTGCAAAAAAGTATGCACCATGTATTCGCTGGGCCATCGATTTTCATTGTCACCTCACTCATCTCTCAGACTGACATTGATCTTAACTTGCAGTTCGAAGGCATGGGAAGACTAGTGGAAAAGAATACTTTCTTCACTCATGAGACACTGCTTGCTAATTCAGGGAGCTTTAGTAATAATCAACTGGAATCATGGAGTCCATCTCTTTTAGCGAATTTGGATGAAAATGCTAATTACACT
Organism: Orchesella bifasciata; assembly: GCA_034697805.1. Taxonomy (NCBI): domain Eukaryota; kingdom Metazoa; phylum Arthropoda; class Collembola; order Entomobryomorpha; family Orchesellidae; genus Orchesella; species Orchesella bifasciata. Next base: position 42,801 of record JAQGAP010000208.1, read on the forward strand.
TTGGACTACACAACAATTGTTGTCTCCAACTTTTCAACAAAGGTACATCTTCAAGCAGCAGCTGGAGGGTGTTCAAATGGAGAGTCATTTATTGTCATAACGGATGTGATGGAAAATAGCACTGTAGTGACAGAGTAAGTATTTGTAATCATGATTATCGGGCTCCAGTCTGGAGCCTCTAGTCACTCATTGGTTTAAACAATAAAAACAAATAATTTTGGTTTTGTTTGTTTATAGCTGTTGCAAAACAAATTGCAAAGGGATAAACTCGCTTATAAATTATGATAATCCCTTTGTCATTCTGATCACTAAAAAGTTCCAACAGCCATTCAATTTCAATTTAACCTGGGAAGCAGGTAAGTTTTGAAAATTTAAAAGCTTACTTCCTTGAGCAAATTACGCGTTTTCATTTTAAACAAATACAATTCATTCTAAATTTCAGACCCTCCGTATCCGTCAAGTTCAAATGCTAGTAAGTTTGTAATATGCATCTGGCTGCTGGCTACAGGCAGCACAATAATGAAACATAAGCTGCTTATCGTTAGTATAAACAAAATTCAAAATAATTTCTTCAAATTTAAAGGATCGGGACTAATTTCACAGTGTGGAGAGATACTTGGAGGTACCACAGGCACCATCATGTACAAACCACATGTGTCATACAGGTCAAGTGAAAGATGTGTGTGGGTGATTGTTCCACAACCACGTCAACGGTATTCTGTGGTCATCAATGTTGGCACAAACGGAATCGAAAGTACTTACGACCACTTGTACATGATGGAGCTAACGGATGTCAACGGAGTGGAATTGTCTGAAGCTCCAAGAATTACTAGGTATTTTTATGATAACAAGATAACATGGATCTGATAATTATTCTAGAAATGGTTCCAAAATAATTGTGTTAACGTTTGGAAAAAAAGACTGGGGCGATATGGGACTTATGAAGCTCGAAGTCGGGAGGTTTACATTGTATTCTACTCGGACTCTTCTGTCTCAGGTATGAGAAATATTTCCTCCTTCTCCTCCATCTCCATCCTCTACTTTTGCCCTGACTAACTATGCTAATGACCACGAGCAAGAGACAAGACGTGCTTATAGTTAGGGTTTCGTCGACAGAGTCAGTCCCGGCGCATATAATGCGTCTCATTTTATTCACTCATCTACTACGCTTTATACAAAAGTCATATATTCTTTGGCTTAGCTTATGCTACATTTACTTCTCCTTCCCAAATCCTCACAATATTAACATAAAACTCCCAAATAATCATTCGAATATTCCTCAACACACAATCCCCATCAAACAGGGTATGGCTTTTCATTGACATGGAGGGCAACCGGAGATTTCATTAAAACGGGAAACGATGTGACTACACAATTTAACATCATTAAGAGGGATGATGGATCTGCCACTAGTATGTCAAGAAAATCTACTTTCACCAGTAGTTTCTATCAAGTCTTCATTTTCACACCGGTAATAATATTAACAATAGTTGTTAATAGTTGATTGGGTTCAGCCTATGTTGAGATTGGTCTCTTATCCATAACTCGTCTCACAGGTAGTTCCATCAACCTATAGTTATGGATTACAGCTAACACTAAATCAAACACTTCCGATCGCAGGGGAATATGATTGTATTCATAAAGAATTTTCCGTTTTTACGGCTGTTGACGGCATACTAACCAAAACTTCATTGTAAGTCTGCAAAAAAATACTATTTAGAACCCATACCACTCACCACATAAAATACAAATGTTTTTTTTTTCAAATTATATATATTTTCCTTTCAACAGAAAATGTGATAAGCCTGGAGAAGCAGTGCTACAAAATGCGGATGGATTGACAGTTATTGTAATGAACTCTCAGAATGCCAGCTCCGATATAGCAATGGATTTTAATTGGAGACAAGGTAGATAAATATTCCACATTTCCAATTATGAATTTATTCTTTTAAATTCGCGTTCATCGAATCACTCGCGTCAGTGTATCAAGTACTAAAACATGGCGCGCTGGGATTTGTATTACAGAGTTTGGAAAAGGAAACAGTACGGATGTGGTTGTTGAAGGTATTACTTCTATATCAATATAGTACTGACAGACATTAAATCTTAATGATTCTTGGCAAGCTAAGTATTAATGACCTTGAGTAATTTGCCTGTGTATGATCTAAGGTGATAATTGTGGAGGGGTTATTAAAGGCGATAGAGGGGTATTGAAGTACAAAATAGGGGAGGATTATCTAAATAACCAAAGGTGATTAAATGAAATTAGTATGAAAAAAATAAATTGCCAAAGTTTAATTAGTGCTTTTTTTAAATATCCTAAGGTGTGTCTGGCTATTACATTCGCCCAACAGCACCAACATAACCTTGAAACTTTTAAAGGATGGATTTGAGGTGATTTTTAAAAAAAATTTAATTCGAGTAATTTTTAATGATGTGAATTTAATGATGATGTTGATAATTTGGTGGATTTGAGGCATGTTGCGATTACCTTTTGATCAACACAATCGATCCAAAAACGGGAACTTTGCGAAATGATACCGTGCCTATAAAGTAAGCCAACACACTGTATCCTGTGATTAGGTGAATTTTTAACTTATCAAAATGTTAAATTGTTTCTAGTCGATCTAACCGAACCCGGACATTTGAAGAGTCGATGCTGGTTATCGTGTTTAGGTATGACTATTGTTATCGTATTTAGGTCTGACTATGGTTATCGTATTTCTATGACTATGGTTATCGTAGGTCCGATTCTTCTACGCGTGGCAAAGGTTTTGCCCTTCAGTTTTCATCAGGTGGACACAATCCAAACCCTGAGTACAGTTACAAACTTCGCCACAGAGCTGATCCATATGGAGTTATAGATTACCCTAGTTCAGATTGGGGTGATGGAGAGCCAGCAAATAATGAAATACTTGTCATAGCATCTAGCTTGAAAATAGGAGCAGACGATGACCCATTTACAATGCCAACAAACATGAGTTGGAACTCGGGTGTATTCAAAAAAGAAAATCAGTCTTGTGACTACGGCTCAATAACATTTTACACAACTCCTGAGCCAGACGGTTGGCTAACAAGGGAAAGATTTCCGAATCCGAATGACACTATTGCATGTCCTGATACTGTGACGGTGGCACCAAAGAAAAATATTTGCAGTACAGTATACTCTGCATTCCTCGTCATTTACAAACCTAATTCAGCTGTACAAAATGATAATGAAACAATATTTAGATTTACATACGAAAAAAGTATGAAAGTTTGAAAACTTCATCATTTACTAATTTTACTAATTATTATTCACTATTTACTAATGTTAAACGCACAAATGTCTGTTTTCTAGGTGCCGGTTGTGGAGGAGTATATGTTGGAAATTCTGGAGAGATTAGTTATAAGGAAGACGGCAAATATATCAATTCTGAAATGTGCATTTTTCTGGTTGAAGTCCCTCAAGCTGATCGAATTGCTTTCTATTTGGAAAGATCAGGTTTTGAAGATTGCTGCGACTACATTACAGTTAGCTCTGTTGATGCTTTTAGTGGTGTCCAAAGTCAAGCGGCTGTGATAACGTACGATTCTAATGCAAAACATAATAATTGACGTAGATTGATATATGTATCTATAGCCTATATTCTCTCATAATTTATATAGATCTGACAACAGAACAGCTTTTGTCAAGGGACCAGTTGCAATCGTAACGTTCTCATCAGATTCCTCTGTAACAGGAGCCGGTTTTCGTCTCAGTTTCCGTACTGAAACTCAAGTGTCTAGTGACCCACCATACAGTTATCACCTCGTTCATGAAAATCAGGCCAGGAAAAATGAATTTCCGTACCAAGTGGAGCCTAACCAAGTGGTTGTTGTAGCTTTTAGTCCAGAAAGTCACCGTCAAATATATTATAGTTCAGGGAACACTCAGCTTACTTTAGCCTCTTTCCGACCACAAGTTAATGAGTCATGTTTTTCTGATTCGTTTTTGGTATATGATGTATACGGAAGAAAGGAAAGAGCGTTGGGGTTGGCAAAGACTTTCAATGCATCGAACAGTGTCCGAGATCAATCTTTCATTGCGCAAATGGCTACTCGAAACTGTACTGCCTTTGTGGATACCCAGTTTAATCCTTGTGAGAACATTGCACAATGTGGCGATGCTCCAAATGGAGCTACATTTCGAACGAATACGACTTCCTTTGTAGCGATTTACAGTAGCGTTAATGTGACTGGTAGTTTAAGATTCCGAGGGTTTGTACTCGCTAGTGAAACAAATTAGCTTTTTAATTGCTGTATCGGTAATACTATATGAGAACTTTCTTCAATAAACCTTTTTTATCTTACTGAATCGACTTTTCATCAGTTAAACATCTCAACTTGGTGGCACTGCATTTTTGGATATAACTTTCTTTTTTCATATATTCAATATTAGTACAATATCTGGACTTTGTCCAACACTGCACTGAGCAATTAGTTGTTAAAATTAGTTTGATATGATGAGTTTGGAGTTGTATATATATATATATATATATAAATAATATAATGACTCTTGTCAACTGCGACCGACAGTCTGAGAAAAACACTTCAATTTGGTAGTTACTTTTGCTCCAACTCACAAGCAGAAAAAGACAACGCAAATCAATGCAGCAAACCATAGATGATAGAAGCACATCGTAAAAAATGGCTTATCATAATCCTATTACAAACTCTTTTCCAAGTATTCTTATTCTTATAGTATGATGGTCGACTTAATTAGTATAATATGATGCAAAACTGCACCCTGCTTCTGTACTTTGTACTTCTTGAAGTCATCTTAAAATGGTAAAACAAGCCTGCCTGCTTTTCCTGTCGACAAAGATAAGGAAGCTTCCACATATTTTTGTGTGTTCGTTGGTCTTGATCTCAATTCTCCTTAGTAGACCCAACGTATTACTTGTTGATATATTTTACAAACAGGAGTTTATTTATGACACTGATTTTTAATCTAAGGAAAGCGATTTGCATGGTTAACACGTAATGGAAGCAAATATGTTTCTTTCATACGTTTGCTTATTGTTTCTTTCAATTTCCGAAATTCCGACCGTACATCTTGAAAAGGAAAATGGAAGGTAATTGATATTTTGTTTGGTTGTTGGAGTAAAAAAATATATGTTTAAGATCACACCAATAGGTCATTTTTGCAGTAAAAAAGATGTCATTTTGAAAGATGACGACTTTTCGCCTCTGTCAATCATTGAACTGCGGCAAAAGGTACACATGATCGTTAGAAATTTGTAGAAGGACCAAAAATAAATTAAATTAGGCATTTTTTTAACCGGAACTTTGATGTATACACATGCAGACCAACTCCTTGGATGGGGAAATGGAGCAGTCTTCACAAAAGCAAACAAACGCCTTACAAAAAATAGATAGCAGCTTTGTTGGACTCCAAAATTCACTCTCGTCTCTCGGTAATCAGTTGAATGATTTAAATGACGAAGTGGCTCACTTATCATTAAACCAAAATGGAGGGCTAGAACGGTTGGAGCAGTCTCACCTTGAGCAAAATAAAATACTACAAAAACTGGATAGCAACTTCGTTGGATTAGAAAATTTGATGTTTTCTCTTGACGATCGTTTGAATGACATTGAAAAATTAGGCACAGGTGAAAACCTCTTTTCAAGTGAAAGTTTTATAAAATCTTCCAAATTGTTCATTTTGTTTTGTTTTAGCTAACCAACCCGAAAATTCTTTTGCCACATCAAGTGAGTTTAAATACACATTAAAAGTCACAGAGAATAATATCAATAGAATCTTTATTTCAACTAGATAAGTTTCATATTTTAGTTGATATTTGCGGTGGACTGCTAGTGGGACGATCGGGATTAATTAAATTTTCAAAAAATGCACAGTCTAATACAAAATATCCATCTAGCTGTGTGTGGACTGTCAGGGCAAACAATTATGCGCTCATTAAAGTTTCGACACATGTAAGAAATTTCAATTTACCATCGCTTGACAGTTTCACCTTGTGTGCTTCAATCCTACAATTAATTAAATTTATTATCATTACTTGTTTCTTGTTACAGCCCACCTATAGAACTACATATTCTAACTACATTAGCAGTAGCTACGTTTTGGAAGTTACTAAAAATGTTACAAACGGAAACACTACTAGACCACAAACACTGCAAACCAAAATAATCAAGTAAGTAAGCAAGCAATATTCAGGAAGTCAACATAATTTACTTCAACGGCGAATCAATATTTAATAGATTGCAGTCAAGCATGCACCACGTATTTGCGGGTCCCATCATATTCATTGTAACTTCCCTACAATCCCAGAATGACATTGATCTTCACTTGCAGTTCGAAGGGATCGGGAAAATGGTAGAAAGAGACGTATCTTTTACTCATGAGACGTTGTTTGCTAATTTAGGCAATTTTAGTAGCAATGAGTTGGAGTACTGGACCCCATCACTTTTGGCAAAGTTGGATGACAACTTCAACTCCAGTTACACCATGGATTACACAACAATTGTTATTTCCAACTTTTCGGCGAAGGTTCACCTCAAAGTGGTTTTTGATGAAGCCGGATGCTCTGACGGGGAGTCATTTATTGTGATAACAGACATAACGGATAATGATTCTACTTTGACAGAGTATGATTACATCTACACATAGTTAAAATTCCGTAGGAAAACTCAGCCAAATCAAAATTGCAAAATCAATTTTCATTGCCAGTTGCTGCCAAACTAGATGTGAAGGAAATAACTCATTGATAAACTATAATCATCCCGTTGTCATCCTAATCACTAAAAAATTCCGTAAACCCTTGAATTTTACTGTAGCCTGGTTGGAAGGTAGCTTAAAAAGCAGTTTAGCCTTTTCATATGAGAACTACTTGGTGAAAGTACATCCTAACCGCATATATCTATTCTTGAATTAATTCCAGAACGTATGTATCCATCTAGCTCTAACAGCAGTAAGTTTGCATTGAAGAACGTTCTTAAAACAAATATATTCAATTACCATTTTTAATTAAAATACCAAGTGTCCGGTTTAGACTTGCAATGTGGTGGCATACTTGGAGGAATGGCAGGTTCTATAAGATACAAGCCGAATGAAATTTACGAAAATAATCAAAGATGTGTTTGGGTGATTATACCGCAACCAATTCCAACGAGGTCTGTAATTATTGAAGTTAATGAAAATGGTATTAGAGATAAATTTGATCTCTTGTACATAATGGAACTAACGGATGTAAATGGTGATGAGCTTTCCAATTCCCCAAGAATCACAAGGTTTTAAAACTATAAAATTTATTTTATTTAGACAATAAAGTAACTGAAAAATTTCATTTATATAAAAAAAAATTTTAAACGACTCAATTAGAATTTAAAACGACCAAATTTCGCTAATGCATAATTACAGAATCAGGACGAACGGAACTTATGTAGCTCGGAGTCGAGAAGTTTACGTTGTCTTCTACTCTGATTCCACTTTAGTTGGAAGTGGCTTTTCTTTGACATGGAGAGTTGATGGGGATTATATTAGAACAGGAAATTATGTAGCGACACAGTTTACTATTGTCAGAAGTAACAAAGGGTCAACATTGAGCGGATCGGAAATGATTAATTTTGCTAGTAGCTTCTACGGGGTTTTTATATTGACACCTGAAGTTCCATCAAGTTACACATATGGATTAGAGCTTCATCTCAATAAAACAGTTGCAGATGTAAATCATTGCATTCATACAGGTTTTTCTATTTTCACCCCTGTAAATGGAATACTGTCAAATACTCTTCCGTAAGTTCAGAGCAAGCACAAATATTGATTTTTGTAGAATTCTCATTTTGTAAAGAATTAGTTTAAAAATATTATTATACAAACCTCCCCTACATTAAATATTTATTTCAGTAACTGCAACAATTCTTCAGAACTAGTACTTGAAAATGGGGATGGAATAGCAATTATTGTAATACATTCGGCACATTACAGATCTGAAATGGGAACAGATTTTAATTGGATTACAAATGGTATGTCCCTATAACTTTTCTGTTTGCTGACGAAGCTTTGTGTATATTGCATCAATGGCCGATGGGTTACACGTTTGTTTTAATTTTCGTCAACAGGAAATTCCAACACTACAGAAGTGGTTGTTCAAGGTATACGTTTGCAAGCATTACTTTATTAATTTTGTTTATTATGGAGTAACAAATGTAATATGATGTAAATTTTGACGTATACTCAAGACAACCACTGTGGGGGCATAATCAAGGCGGAGAAAGGCCTGCTAAATTACAAAGCTGGAGTTTTGTACTCAAACAATGAACTTTGCATTTGGGTCATACATTCCCCAAATGACAGGGGTATAACACTAAAATTGCTTCAGGATGAGTTTGAAGTTTGCTGCGACTATCTACTGGTTTCTACAATGAATTCATCAACTGAAACAGTACTTCGAAGCTCAGAAATAAAGTACGCAAAAAATATGTATTTGTTGAAAATGTAGCATGGTCAAGATGTCAATTACAATAATATGTTTTTCTGATCTTCTAGCCGAGCAAATAATGCGCAAGTATTTGATGAATCTGTGTTAATTATATCATTTCGGTCCGATGGTTCAAATACTGGCAAAGGCTTTGTTCTTCAGTTTTCACCACGTGCAAAATCGAATTCTGAATACAGGTACAAGCTAAACCACAAATCTGACTTGTATGGAGCTTTCGAATTTCCGGACGCGAGTGATTCTGTTATTGGAAGGAATGATATTTAT